>JAJHUR010080438.1:0-13618 GCA_027495735.1 Lutjanus campechanus | reverse complement strand
TTTCAAGCCTGTGCTTTTACTTGTATTTAAGTATTCATTATAAGATGTAATCTACTTAGTTACTTTTGAACCCATAGTTGAGGACAATTTGAATTAACATCCAAACCCTTTCATCTGCATTTTAGTAGCCAATCAGGTGATCTGATCACAAACGGACCAATGAAAACCAGGACATGTATGACGTCCGCGTGCTCCACCTGTTTTCACATGTTTGGACCTATTTTTCAACTAGTGATCAATCAGGCAATGATTTTTCCACTAATCGATCAGTTGTTTGGTCCATAAAATGCCAGAAAATATTGTTCAGTGTCTTGCAACTCAAAGATATTCAGTTTACTGTCAGAAAATCGATTAATTGCTGTTAACGGGGCCCCGTTTTGAAAGGACACACAATATTCCAGAAGAAAAGATCTTAAGCGTCACCGAGTGTGTTTGAACCAACATGTCCGCCATGTGCTCACCTGATAACTTTAAAATTAGAATTGTTTGGCTTTGAAAAAAATCTTTTACAATGCAGCATCACGGTAATGACATAAAAGTGTGAAACAGGAGCGTTTAAAGAAATGCACCCGAGGTGACATTAGAGGTTTGGATTACTCGGCTGGTTTCCTCTCTGGCGTTAAATCGACTGCTGCGGCAGATCTACAGAGGAGCCGAGAGTCTTTATGAAACCATGTTTCAGACTCCGATAATCCCTCTTTAAACAGCTGCTACATTAAATGTTTTCCCTCCAAATGCCTGGGAGGAATATTTTTTTTGGGGTGGGGGGGGGGTTATCCCACTTTAACTCATGCACTGAACTCGACTCGCCTCCGTTGCTGTTTTAAATGTGTGGTAACAAACGTGTGGCCCACTTCAGCACCTCGGCGTGATGAAGCATGTCACACATTAGTGTTCACTGATTGGCTCGATGCTTGAGTCTTGACCTAATTATCTTAAGTGGCGCTGTTGAATTGCAGATCCCTCGACGATCTAATTTGAATGATACGTGACTTTTGCGAGACGACTGCGGTCCAGAATGTGGTAACAGGGATTTACTCAGATTACAGTCTCTCAGTATCACCACACAGCATCAAATGACACTTTTTATTGTTTAAGAACATGAATACTGTACTTACTGTAATCTTCCCTGCAGGAACGTTTATTTTTGGTGACTTTCTCAGCTCCTCATCTTTCAGTTGTGCTGTAACAGCAGACATAATCACACTCTTTTTAGCTTTTTGTCTTTTGTGTCTCGCTTTTAATGAATTTCTTATAAAATCACGGCTCACGCTGCCTTTCACTTAAAGGTTATTCTCCCGCTCCTTCAACCTAATACTTCTGAGGTGGAACTGAAGTGAAAATGAGCCCGAGGGACAAAGGACAGTATTAGACAGTAGAAGTTTATTATTTTTAAATTTCCAGTTATGATATTTTAAATCCTTTATGGCTTTATTTGACCCCTCAAAGCAGGGATGTGAAACTCAATTTCATCCCGGGCACATCAGCAGTGTGGTTTCCCTCAAAGGGCCCCGTTGTAAATGTAAGACTTCTTGTTGCCTCTGCTTGTAATTAAAGGGATAAGTCACCCAAAAATGAAAATATAGTCGTTATCTGCTCACCCTCGTGCCGATTGAAGGTCAGGTTTAGTTTTTTTCAGTCCACAAAACACTGCTGGAGTTTCACAGGAAAACAGTGTTGCAGAATGGTGACCAGTTTTCAAACATAAAAAAAGGCTCAGTTACCTGGAATATAAATGAAAGATGTCAAATAAATAAGTGATAAGTAGCTTTAGTCATACATTGTAAACATCGAGGTCTGATTTTAACCAAAAATCCAACGTACACGTCCTAAAATATAAACCTCAAATCCACATTTCAGCGTCTGGATTGTAGAGTCAATCGTACCTCAGCTCTTTATCATTTTAAATGTGTTTTTTTGTGTGTTTTTGCAGCGTTCAACACTGCTACTCAGTCACCACTCGTCTTCGTGGGTCTTTCAGCGGTCGCTTCAACTGTCAGTCGTGTGCAAACCAGTGGGATGTTGAGGACAGGGGGCGTCGTTTTCGGTAAGGCGTGTCCTTAAAAAAGAAAAGTTAGCAGCTGTACTCACCACCGTTTTAGCAACTTCTTTTCATTTAAAAATCCCCAGACAGAAACATGTTTTGCGTCTTAGAAATTATTACTGATTAATCGATTGTTTGCCTTTTCAACTACCGGTTAAGGAAACTGCACAAAATTTGCAACCCCTGGAGAGGTGACTGTGACTACAGAGCAGAAGAGAGAAATTTAGACTCAGTATTTGGAGAAACCTGTTGATAACACATTAAACATCGACGGGAAAAAGTGAAAAAAGTAACGATAACGCTTCAATTTCCAGGTCTCATAATTTCATGGTAAATAGGTGGTAATTATCAAGTTATACATTTGAAATTTCTTAAAAATGACCCCCAAGTTTCATGGTTAAGTATGTGATGATTTGCAGGTGTCATTTTCATGCATATTTAACCCTGAAATTTGGGGGTAATTTGCAGGTAAATTCAGAGAAATTTCACACATGTTGCTTTGTAATTATCACCAACTACATGAAAATGGTCCTTACCAGTTATCACATGAAATCTGCGGGTAATCTGTTAGAAATTTCAAATATATTACTTGGTAATTACCACCTATTTACCATGAAATTATGGGACCTGGAAATTGAAGCATTTCCAAAGTAACTAATACTTTGAGTAGTTTTTAAGATGAATACTTTGTACTTATTGTACTTAATAATATAGCAGTACTTGTACTTGAGTACCAATTTTCAGGACTCTCCACCACTGCACAAGAAGTGTGACCAGCTGCTGGCTGAAGCTGCTGTTTTCATCGACTCTTTAGTGTGTAAAATGTATGTAATTCCCCTTTAAAAAGTGCCACGTCAACCTGCAAGAAGCTTTTCAAAGACCTTTTTTTTTTCCTGTTTTCTCACTAATCTAGTCTTATCAGTTGGATGCTTGAAGTAAATGGAACCAACTCTTAATGTCAGTGAGGTTTTATAGCAGCGCTGATCTTTACACAGGCAGAGAAAACTGCATCAGTTAATCAGTGCAGCTTTTATAAGAGTGAACAACACAGGTGATCTAGATTAACCTTCAGCCGCTGAAATCTAATGATGTCTTTGCCTGCAGATAGACGTGGGCAACCTCATGTCCCAACAGCTTGAAAAGGATCTGCAGTGTGTGTGTCTGTGTGTGTGTGTCTGTGTGTGTGTGTGAGGAGAGACTGCTCGTTATTTACATCTGTTGTCGCTTCATTGCTGCAGTTGTCCATATTTTTCTGTTTTCCTTTTATTGCTTCTACCACGAAGAATTGCCTCTCTCATCGAGGTTGTTGTTACTTTATCATCTCAGGCTGCTTCCTTCATCATTCTAACGGCTTTATAATGTGAATAACAACGAGTCTGTGCTTTTAAAAAGCCCCTTAAGGCTAAATTTGGTATTTTTCAACCTGGACTCTATTTTCCACAAGTTTCGGAGACAACAGTTCTTGAAAATTGGTCCAATATTGAGTGAGACCGCTGCAGCCGTTAGCTGAGAAACAACCTGATCCTGACGGGCAAAAGCTCAGATTGTTATTCAGTGTGTCTGACAACATTATGGAGAGGATCTTTGCAGAGAAAAACCTTTTTTAAAAGAGTAAGATCCTCTCTGTTTAACCAGAAACAGACGATTTATCGCTCTGTTCAAAGACACCAGACTCCGTTTACAAAAACGGTCATTTAATCATCACCACCAAACCTACTTCACTCAAACTCAACAGAAACAAAATAAAACTCGGTTCATCTTTCCACTGTTCCAACAATCAACAAGTCTGGTTTGATAGAAATGAACTCTTGATTCAGTACACTCTGCTTTTCTACTCCGGACTTTTTCGTTACAGTTGCATCATCGTGCTTCCCAACATCAAAACTGATTTCAGCCTCAATGGACGGAACAAAAACACACAGGAAAGATGATTCCTCGGTGTATCGATCAGTGCATATCAAACACGACAGATGCAACAAGATGAAAATGACATAACAAGACGCAAAATATGTAACAAGTTTGGAAAAAACGACGCACAAGACGTGACAGGACAAAAAAGATATAAAAGAAGTAAAACAAAGAAGATGTAACACGGCAGAAAAAATTAGCAAGATGAAAAAGACACAATGACACTAAAAACTCTGTAAAACATTAATTCACCCCGATGAAAACAATCCAACATTAAAAGCCTTTAATGATTTAATTTTGTCTGAGTTTTGTTTGAATGAAAGAAGGAGAGCTCGCTTGTGCAGTACTCAAGTAAATATACTTCCTTACTGTCCATGACTGGTAATAAGTTTTAGAAACACTGATTTAGACCGAAACCATTTTGATTGAATACCTGCTAATAATAATGCATTAAACATCAGAGGTTAAAAAGAGTACTTTGTACTTTTGTATTTTTCTAGCACAAGTACTTTTACTTGTAATTGAGTAATATTTCAGTAATGCAACAGATTTTTAGCACTCTGTCTATTTAATAATTTATATTTGACAATAATGAATAATATGCACATGTTAAAGAGAAGCTGCATTGTCTTCATCTCAGAGCTGACACACAGTTCATCCCTGTGTGTGTGTGTGTGTGTGTGTGTAATCTGTATTCCTTTCATGATGGGTGTGTAGATATGGAACAGTCAGCTCTCATTAGGAGCTGGAGAACAGCTGCACATTAGGTATGCCACATCAGTAGGAGACCCCGCGCTGTGATTACATCTCTGCTGCTGCCACACGTTCTCTGTTCTCCATCCACACCGAGCAGAAATTATGTATATTGAGCCTGATTGTCCTCACTTGTAATTGCTGTATGATTTACAGTAATAGTCCTGCGTCACAGAGCTGCTGCTACTCACTCCGAGATGCCTCTGAGATTGACTCCTGCGATTGAACATGCTGTCGGCACTTAACGACTTCAAATAAATCCTGTTTATGCTCCCTGAGTCCTGTTAATGGAATTGATGAGGGGAGGCAAATAAAATTAAAACCAAGCCATTAATAATTGATCGTCTGCTATACGCCGAGTCTATAGGATCGGCGAGCGTCTGTTTGCGCGAGGCAAACAAACGTTGGGTATAGTAGCTCTCCTATTGTGTGTTATCTGACTGCTGCAGGCCGCTGCAGCCAAATGTGGCTTGTTAGGGAATCTTAACAATAGAGGAGCTATAGAGGATCTTCACTTTAGCAAATCTGCGCCGCCTCAGGGCGTCTTACGCTCGCCTGTGTGGAAAAGGAAGCGTGCGCATGTGAGGGAAATCAATGCATTGTGTTTTTGTCCTGGAAATAATATAGTTGGGTTTGTTGGTTAATTTTTCGTGCCGAGGACTCAGTGTGTAAACTGTCCTGCTCAGTGACCTAAAATATTGTCCCCCAGCAGCTTTTGTAAGACGCGGCATTGTGTTGAAGATACCGTAGTCTAAGTAAGTGGTGTGTAAGTAAGTGTGCACAATAGAAAGAGTGAGAGCATGATGCTGTTTGTCTATTGTTGCCTCTGTGTGTTTTTGTTCTGTTTCTTCCTGCCTGTCAGCAGCTCCGAGCAGCTTCATCACATGCGGCTTCCGAACTGCAACAAAAGCACAAAGGAGACGGTTTGTAAAATTCTTCATATTGTCACTAAATCCCATGAAAGGACTAAATCCAACAATGTCTTGGTCCGTGTTTCAGTATTTTCTGACTTTCTTTGTGTGTCGGCTTGAAGTTAAGCTCCTATTTGAGACGTAAATCTTTAAAAACATCTCATAAATATAAAGTTAACTTTTTTTTTTTAAGGGTTCATTAATTTCCTAAAGCAGCTGCTGACTGTAGTCAGGAGGATTTGTTGGAGACTATTTTCAGGACTGGATTAATCCACATTTGGTGCACGAGTCACTCGGTTATTTGGGGCAGCAGGACACAGTGAGTGTGTTCATGGTCATGAAGGAACAAGTCAGTCAGAGCAATGTGTTCATTTCAAACTTTTTGTACGTTATGTACAGTAATTAAGAGCTTCTGATTGTCACTGATGAGGTTCTAGGAGTCCAGGATGTTTAGTGGTCATAGAGGAGGTTCTAGGATCCTTCAAAGAGGTTCTAGAGGCCACTGAGGAGGACCCTGGGGTTCTTTAGAAGACCGAATAAAATGCATTTTGGTTTGGGCCGTTGGTCAGACAAAACCAGACATTTGAATATTTCAGCTCGGGCTCTGAGAAATAATAATAGACATTTTTTTAAAACAATTTTTTTCACTTTAATTAGTTATTTGATGCCATAAAAAGGGTGTTTTATGTCATTTTTGACAGCTGAGCTCAGCTCATCATCAAGTCGGCCGGCTGTGTGAGCAGCAGGGGTGGACGTAAATAATTACGAATACTAAAATTACTGTAATTAAGTAATTTTAATATACTGTATATACCTAAATAGGGCAGCCTTACCTCCAACTCTTCCCAGTGGTCACTTGTGATATTGCAGCAAAAAGTTCCCCTACAGCGCAAAAAGCATTTTTCACAATAAACCACCATTTTAAAAGAGACATCTGTACCTTGAAGTGAAGTTTTGATACACGGAGGTTTATAAACCTCTATCGAGCTGAGAAAAGAGATTTAAAAATCTGTGACCTCATCACAAAGTAAAGTCAGTGGGCCGAGCAGGAAGTCGTGTGGGCGCAAAACACAATCCAGGAAGTAAACCAAGAAGCTAGAAAACGTCCTGTGCCAGGTGAGCACCTGCACCATCGCTGCATTCCAGCACCTTGTCAGAGTTGTTTTTCACTTTTTATGTGTTAAACAAAATATGAATCATAGCAGAGTGTTTTTACAGACTTTAAGACGTGTCCAGAGGTGAAAATTAAGAATAAACTAAATGCAACCAGGAAACAAACAGGTCATACAGGCAGACAACAAAAAGAAAAAAAAAAGGTTGCAAATAAACATCCGTGCATGCTGAGATAAACAACATCTCCAGCATCCAAAGCTGCTTTAATTTAAATGTCCATACAGGCTTAAATTGTCTGTACACTGTTACAGCCCAGCGATGAGCTAACGCAGTTAAAATAATCAGGACATTAAGTCCATTCCACACTCAGAGGGGCACATAAATCAACCTAAACTGCTCAGTTTCAGCTGAGTCCATTTGCTTTCTGATATAATCAGTAATCTAAACCAATTTACAACAGAAGTCAGACCATTGATGTGTTTTTAATAGTTTTGCACCTCTGTGGCACAGAGCAATAAGATTTATCAGGCTTTGGATACACACACAATACTTTTTAGTAGGAGACAGTCGTTGTTGGTTTTGGTCTTTTCAGCCACAGTCAATCACCAGACTTTGTCATCTCGTTCTTTCTCATCTTTCCCGAAGCCAACTGCTGCGAGTGCCAAAACAAAACAACAAAAAAAGTTGAATCGTGCTTTAGTTGCTGGAAGAAGTTAAGTTAGAATTCAAATTTTTCAGCTTTAAACAGCAAACTGAGAGCTTTTCTGAAACCAAACCAAACCGTGACAGAAAACAGAAAATAATAATAAGAAAAATTGAGATAATAAGTCAACAGCCTTCTCCTGATGTGGGCTGTCGCTCTTTATACTACGCCACGTTACTCCCTAAAGACTTTCTGCCAGAAAGCCCTTTCTCTCCCCTGCAATGTTTTCCAGCTCCTCCTGAGGGATGCCGAGGGGTTTCAATGCCAGATAAGATAAATATATAATCTCTCCAGCGAGTTCTGGATCGTCCCTGGTGTTGCAGACCAGTTGGACGTGCCCAGAAAACCTCCAAGGGGAGGCACCCAGGAGGCAAAATCCTGCACCAGGACTGTGTCCACCAAAGTGTTTTACTTTACTTTATTTAATCTGAAATGCTTTGGTTGCTATGATACAGAATACCTGCAGGAGTAAGAGTTAATTTATGTGTTGCAAACACCTAATTTCCTAGATAGTCGTGCGATTAACAAATATTGAATGTAAAAATGGAGGACAGGAAGCTGCTCTATGTGGGTTTGTGGGTGATTTAACATCTTGCTGAGTACTTGGTTTGTTTCAGGGCTGAACTTAGATCAGTTTGTTGTAGCCTTTTCTCACTTGGCCAGATGTCTCTCCACAGCTCTCAGCAGTGGAGAAAGGTCTGGCTCCATGCATACACAGTCTGCTGTAAGAGAATAAACGCTCTGCCTTGTTTGCATTTGTTTAAACCAATCACAAACGTCTCGGGCGGCGTTAAGCCCACGATGCAGTGATGGTGCTGCTGCAAAATATTGTTGAAGGGGAACCTGTTTCGGTGGAACATTTGCACATTGGGTGGTGAGTTCTGGCATTAAAATGACCACATCCACATCTGCAACAGAAAAGGAAACAGCTGTTAGCTTGTTTACATTCGTACCATTAGCGTCCCGGGTGCTAATTTGCAGTTTTCAGCATGTAGGCTGCAACTAGGAGGTTGTTCTTTTTTCCAGGGGACTTTGAAAACATAGATAGTGGACACCATGATGCCGCTTGAAGCAAGCAACCAATAGCAGGACTTACTGTATACCCGCAGTGTGCATCCAGTGAGTCAGTCTAATAGTAGCTTATTCGTTTTGCCCCTCTCTGACTTTAAGAAAAGACTGAAGACGCAGCTTTTTCATGAGCAGCTTTGCACTTGATTGACTACATAAGATATCCTTAAAAAATTTTAAAAAACCAATGCATCTTATGCACGTTATACTTCACCACCGGCACTGCCTGTAGGCACCTACATCCTGTCAGACTTGATCTTTGCTTCATGGCACTGACTCATGTTCTCTCCTTACTAGATCCTTGCTTGTGTTGTATCAGCTCTCAGATTTACGTCGCTCTGGATAAATGCACCTGCTGAATGAAACCGTAAACTGTGAATTGTTTGACTGATTGTGACAAACTCAGTGTTTGGTCCAGAGTTTTGCAATTCTTAATGACCAGGGAAAAAAAGCCAAACGTGCAGCGCTCAGCACAAAATAGACACTCAGCACCTTGTTGTGCTGCAGGCATCTGTAGCACAGTGTAAAATACACGGCCGTCCCATCGTAGTCAATTCAGAAAATACACTGGCTTCAGGAAAAAAAAACACTTTGGTGGACACAGGCCCTGGAAACAGTACCTCTGCTCCAGGGCTGCAAGATTTGTAATGATCTGTTTTGCATTACAGTGTTCATGTTCACTGAACAAAACAAACAAACAGTTAAAATCATGTTGAGGTTTGAACCAAACAAACATCTTTTTAGACCAGGTCAGGTGCGATTTTATTGCAATTGCGATAAATTGTGCAGCCCTGCTTTACTCTGAGCTCCCTCTGTGCAGAAAAACATCAATAAAATATGTTGTCAGTGAACATTTGGCACATTTTAAGACTTTGATTAACAAAATTCCCTTTTTATGATGATAAAACTATATTCTGGGCCACACTAAATTGCTAACAAAACTAAATATATTGATGGTTGTAAATTAATTAACTATAAACAGCGTGCCTGCAAACATAATGGAGCATTTAGTCATTTCTTTTTAACTGATGACCACATGCTGCAAATCTTCATTTATCCATCCTTTTATTTGCCGCTCCACCACTCAGCCAGTTTGTGGTGATGATTATATGTGCTTTTTTTTTGTTCATTCTCTTCAGTGTTGTGTTGTTGCAAAAAAAAGTTCTTAAAAAGCACTTTTTTTTTTCATGGTTCAATGTGACCTCTGCACCTCCACCGTGCAGTGTGAAAGAGAGACGTCGAAGCAGGCAGGCTGTCGCTGAGCCCGGCTCAGTGCGAAGGCTTATCCTCCACTCACATGTATCTGAGGAGAAAACACACAACAGCAGCGTGAGAACCAGAAGCGATGGGAGGAAAAGTAGAGAGATAAAAGAGATGAGATTGGGGGTAAGATGGAAGAGAGAGAGGAGGGGGGGAGGGATTAGACAGAGGGAGAATGAGCGGGGATGAGGACGGATGACACTGCGAGTGAGCTGGGAGGAGGGAGACGGTGGAGGAGGAGGAGGAGGAGGCTGATCTTTCACAGAAATAATGATATCTCTTCTCCTTCAGAGGCTGTTGTTTAATCATTTTATTCTTTGGTTATCAGAGATGGAGGAGACAGCACTCTGCCATGTTGGCACACAGCCACACAGCGAACACGCAGCGCCGCCTGTCTCGGCTCAGAACAGCAGAAATCAACGAGTTTATTCATTTGGACAATGATCCTGTTCAGAGTCTCAGATAATAAACATGGTCGGACATTAGCAGAGGAGTAACACGATACAGACGTCACAGGGGAAAATTATATTAAAGCAAATTCTGGTTTATTAAATCATAGTTTTTCATCTTAATAGCTTTGACAGTAATTTTTATCTGTTAGAAAAGAAAACTGTCACAGTCTGTCTTCCTGTCCCCATTTCTGTCCTCACAATTAACTTTTAAACTTGTGTTCCTTTACATTTATAGGGGAGTTTGGGGTAAGATGAGCCAATTTTAACTTATGTTGACCTCTGGGTCAGGAAAAATGTGACAGAAGTGCAACGAAAAACACGGAAAAGTCAAATGGTAAATTAACCATCTGACCTTTCAAGTTTAAACCTGAGCATTATTTTGAAAACTCATTTAATAGTAATTTAATCATACATTTTCCATCGTCAAATGGTCATTTCTTTTCTTAAAGCTTCTTAAAGTTTAACCAACAAAACCATCCAAATGAAGTTTAACATAACATTATGTCAGACTTTTTTTTTACGATTTGATGCTGTACACTATGCATTTGCATTTGTTATGATTACATTAATCAAAAAGTAGCAAGTCGACTACTTTTACAAACACAGCAACTAACTGCAGTATTGCAGCGTTTGACATCAATAGTAAGAGTTTCCAAAACAATCAGTCCTTTTATTCTGCATCACTTGGAGTATGTGAAAGTATAAGTCAAATATAAACAAAACGTAAATACAAAATGTGACTTTTTCACTTAAAACCATTCTAAACAAATCCTGTAAACATGGCGGCGATCTCGCGAGACTTCGTATATATCATAATGGACATGCGTGCGGAAGTCTCGCGAGATCGACGCCATGTTTACATCCTACCGGCTACATGCTACAGTTGACATTTCAGCTAAAAACATGGCGTAAATGGCGTCTTTTGCAGTTAATTTTTAATGTCGCGGCTCGCGGACACTTGGATTACACCACACAAGCAGGATGGAGACAGTTTGTGTTTGTTTTGTCTGCTTTTTTATCCGTGGTCACAGTTCACTGCCATTGTACTGGATGAGGCCGCTACCCTGTTTCTCCTAAAACTCCAGGATTGTTTTGTGAACTGAAGACCTTCACCCATCATGACATCGGCATAATGGTGAGTACATACTGAGTGAGTTATCATGAAAAGTGAAGTATCCTTTTAAACTTGTGCACGCATACACAGCATATTAACTGACTCAAAAAATAAATGACCAAAACACACGTGCACAAAAAATGAAGAATATTTAAATGCTACTCAAATTAGCACATAAAACTTATAATTATACAATAGACAACTTATTTACAGTCCATAGTTTGAGCATTACGTACCTCGCTCTGTGCTTAAACTCCTCAGACTGACGTGCTTTTCTTGTAAAGGTACTCTTTACTATTTTTTACTCTTTGATGGCCAAACTAAACTCCACACTGATGCAGGGAACAAAACAAAACACACAAAACAAAGTGTATTAAAGTCATATTATGTAGTTAGTAGCCTTAAGAAATCTTAAAGAAATTCAGGAGAGCTTTATTACCACTAATAGAGGGGCTCGTTTGTTGGGAATATGGAAGTTTTAAAGGAACTGAACAGCCAACACGAGCGTTTGAAGAGAGCTCAATTCTTGGAAGTTTTCTGAGTATTTCCAGCCTTATTTTAACGATTCTTTTTGTAGTGATTCTTGCACTGGGCTGTTGCTTTCCTGTCCTGTACTTTCACTTTCTATACAGACACTTGGGTTTTCTGTACAGCTTCTATACAACGAGCTAAGTTTCAGTTAGCAGCAGTTAGCCAAAATCAGTGCCATAGTTGGTGGTGTGTTTACTGACAACGGTTTTCCAAAGTGTTCCTGAGCCCATGTAGTCTCCTTTATACAATGATGTGGGTTTTTAATGCAGTTTTTAATGCAGTGCTGCCTGGGGGGTCAAAGGTCACAGACATTCAGTGTTGGTTTTCGGCCTTGTTCCTTACGTGCAGAGATTTCTCTGGATTCTCTGAATCTTTTAATGATATTATGGACTGTAGATGGTGAAATCTATAAATTCCTGCGGTTTTGTGTTGACAAACGTTCTTAAACTGTTGGACTTGTTGCAGTTTTTCACACAGTGGTGAACTTCACCTCATCCATGCTTGTGAACCACTGAGCCTTTAGAGGACGCCCCTTTAACACCCGATCATGATCACCTGTTTACCTGTTGAATGATCCAAACAGGTGTTTTTGAACATTTCACAGTCTTGTGTTGCTCCTGTCACAGCTTTTTCAAAACATGTTGCAGGCATCAAATCAAAATGAGTGTATATTTACAAAAAAATAAAATAAAATTTGATGATTAAATATCTTGTTTTTGTGCTGTACTCATTTGAAAACAAGTCAGAAAGTTTTTTGGTTTTTTTTTTTTTAATAAAAGCTAACACTTCCTTATCTTTTCAGACACCCACAGTTTCATCTCTGTGTTTTGTTCTCCTGGTGTTGTGGATCATTGCCTTGTTTTTCTGGACCTTGCCTGTGTTTTTGTACTTTAGATTTTTGCCCACTCCTCTGCGGATTTGTTTGCCAGCCTGGACTTCATTCTCTGCCTCTGACCCTCGCCTGCCTCGCCACACTGTGAGCCTTTTGTACACCGACTTTCTTCAGTAAATCACTGAACTGAGCCGGCTCTGCCTCTGTAGTCTGTGTCTGGGTCCAGTCTCCTGTTTTACTGTTACCCTGCTTACATAATTGTGACACTGCGGCGCTGCAGTGAAGTTTGTTGGGGCATGAAACTTGACTAGTCAGACTATCATGCAGGAATGATGGACAAAACCACAAAAATAAACTACAATAATCCTTCAACTGCAACACCCCTGCAAAGTTCTCAAATTCTTCGATAAGTGTGCAGCCACTGCATGGTTATGATTTGGGAAAGATTGTGGTTAAAATGATTGCAGATCTCTAACAGCATGCAAACACCCTCACTTTTTGCAGCTCTATGCTAACAATACTCTTCTACCAATATTGACATGGCACATTTTTTGTTTGCTCCAGTCGTCCTTCCTCTCCACACTGGCTGTGAAAAGTTAACCTTCCTAAAGTGATTCTAATGTGAGTGATCGGGTGAAAAGAAAAAATCTTTTGTTTGTGCAAAAATGCTTCTGTGGATTAGAAATGTGAGGTCTCAGCAGCTCGAGTTAGTCAAATAAAGAGAATCTTTTCAAGGCCAGTGCAGCCCGGAGGAGTGAATACAACAGCCCATAATTTATTTTATCTTATTTTTTAACAAACATGGACGGGGGAGCGTTGCTTTAAGACAGACTTTGAAAAAAAAAAATAAAGTGAGGAGGAGAATCATCAAATATGCGTCTGATTTTCCAGATACAGGGCTGCGCAAAACAGAGTTTATTTATTACCTG
>JAJHUR010080432.1:0-40070 GCA_027495735.1 Lutjanus campechanus | reverse complement strand
CCTCAAAATATTACTCAAACTGCTAAATTTAATAGTTGACAACTAATCGATTAATCGCTGCAGCTCTACAGGAAATTAGATGTGAGAGCGTGTGTGTGTGTGTGTGTGTGTGTGTGTGTGTGTGTGTTGAGAGGGGGAAGAGCAAGAGTAAAAGAGAGAGGAGAGCGTGAGAGAGAGATGGGTTCCAGATCCGACACTAACCTAAGCCAACTCATTCCCTCAATTATCCACGGTGGGTTCTCTTCTGGTAAAATTTGTTATTAGCTTCCAAATGAGACATTTTCCATTACTGTGCAGCGAGGGTTCCTGCAGTCTGTTCACTCTTATTGCCCTCTCGAGGCACACAGCACATGACCGGCCCCTATCATACATCCTGTCATGTATCCCAGCCTCCAGCGCACAGCGCACGGTAACAAGACACTTGTATCCCACATCGGTGACTTCGCCGCAGCCCGGTGTTCCCTACCATCTCATAACTGCAATATAAATCAGCACAAAAACACCAGTTGGTGCTGTCACTCGTGAAAGAAATCCAAGTTTCTCCTGTCAGTTCTCAACACCACAACCAATATTTACCCCTTGGGTTGATTGACAAGGAAAATGCCAGGCGTGGGCTGGTGATTCAGAGAGGCCAAGTAATGGGACTCTTTCTATGTTGGAGATGTGAGGTGGGCGACTTAATGACTAGGGGAGACATGGTGGGCGAGATGCCTCCATTGTGTTGCCTGGTCCGCGCGAACATCGCCGTTGCCGTTGGAGTGCAGCACGCTGTTAATTAGCCAGACGCTCCATTTCTTAGAGAGGTGAGTGATTGACAAGACGCCATCTGTGGTCGCTGTGAGGAAGAGGGCGAGGCTGACGGCTCTGTGGCCCAACATCTTTGCTGCAAGCTGAGGTTTTAAATATATACAGAACACATCGACTGAGTGATGCAGAAGCAATCTATTTAACGATTCTAATAACTAACACCTAACACAGCATCTATCTATCTATCTATCTATCTATCTATCTATCTATCTATCTATCTATCTATCTATCTATCTACCTACCTACCTACCTACCTACCTACCTACCTACCTACCTACCTACCTACCTACCTATCAGAATAGATTTCGGGGGGATGCAGGCGTCTATTAATATTTAGGACATGTGCATTTGTCCCCCGCCAATAAAAGCATGAAAGTAGCAAAGACTTTAACTACTAACATAGACACAACAATGTCTCTGTTAAAGTAAGTGGTGGCATCATGCAACCTCAAAAGCAATAGTTCACCCATTCTTGAGACTTGGGACAAATCATATCCTATCAAGCAAAACAAAACACAAAAAAACAAAAAAAACAACTCTTATTAATTTCAGCACTCTCTAATTCCAATTTTCTGGTGAAAATGTATCCTTTTTTTTTTATTCGAAAACCTTTTCCCTAACAAGAATTCACAACTTCAATCAATTTAAAAAATGTATTAAAAGCCTTCAAAATATAAAACTAACAATGCCTTCTGATAACAGGTATAAAGGATGAAAGGATGGAACATTTTGTCAACTTTTTTAGGTGATTTTCCTTTAAGATTTTCCATCTGACAGAGTTGACGTCTACATTTAATAAAAAATGTTATCACTGGGAGGTTGGCCCATTGCAGGGTTTAACAGGGTTTGATCTTTTGAAATATACTTTCTCAGCATAATTGAAGAGTAGAGTTGTCCCATTTCTCAAGAATGAATGAGTTACAATCTGTGATCAAATGGAAAGAAGATGAAGAAACTATGCACAGTTAATAACCATATAGGGGCCAGTAGGGAAAAGGAGGAGGAAGGCCAATATGAGGAAATTTTTCTCAAAAAGTCTCAAAACTAAGTAGGCAAAGTTGCAATGGCTGCTAATGAACTACTACAGTAGGTGATGTGTTTTGAGTTTACATTTAACTTATGTTCCCTGCTCATAATTACAGCTTGCTAGCTCGCTGAGTTAGCAGCAGAGAAGCTAATTTTCATATTAGCTACACAGTAATCTTGCATAGCCAAACCTCTCTCCACAGTGCTTAACTCTGGACAAAGATCTGACTCCACACATACAAATTCTGCTACAGGGGAAAAATAGCCCTGCCTTGTTTGCATTTCTTCAAACCAAACACAAAAGTCTTAGGTAGAGCTACTGTAAGTGCAAGATGCAGCGTTGGTACTGATGCAAAATAGTGTTGAGAGAGACCTTTCTTTTTTTGGTGAAACATTTGGCATTAAAATGGCTTAATTAGCTGGCTAGCTTGTTTAAATTGGTACCATTCGTGTCTCAGGTGCCAATTTACAATTTTCAGTGTGTAGGTTGCAGCTCAGATGTTGTTCTTGTTTCCTGGGGACTTAGAAAATGTAGATAGCATGATGCTGACTGAAACCAGCAGCCAATGGTAGCCTTATACTGACAGTGTGCATCTGGTGAGTCGGACAAGCTACACAGCAGCTGAGCAGCAAAGAACTGTAGCATGTGATTTGTTTATAACGTGGGATATTTAAAATTTAAATTATTAGAATTTACATATAGCCTGTGTAACAATGTTAAATTATAAATGTTATCTATCTATCTATCTATCTATCTATCTATCTATCTATCTATCTATCTATCTATCTATCTATCTATCTATCTATCTATCTATCTACAGTGCTACTCTTGACTCTAGACTTATATGTACAATACATCTCAAGTGACTTTTTAACCAACAATGTTGATACCTGACGTGTGCTCATGCTCATTGTTATTGAGACTTTGCTCGTCACAATCCTGTCCGGCATGCTGTATACTAATGCACTCATTAGCTGTGGTAATGGAAAAGTACTGGGGCCTTAATAGACTTGCAACATTGACTTTGCCCAAGAGAACTGAATGAGCCTGTAGATAGTTGGTAAACAATGGATAATTAGGATAATATATGGGAATTAGGCGTGCTTTGCTGTAAAGGACGTGAGCAGGGGATTTAGAACAATGATAATCATTCATATATAATTGTCACTCTGTGTAGCATATATCCTTTTGGTATACTGACTCTGTGACATCTGTGTCTCACACTGTTAAATTTTAATCTGTTACATTTCATTTCATGTAATATTGTATTGCAAGCTCACACCTTATCTTTGTGTATTTTACACCCAGACATAAGCCTCTAGATACACAGTGTCAATAGCTGCTGACACTGGCAACTGCAAAGTGATCCATGTTACATATCTGTCATTATTTATAAAATACAAGTAAACATTACAGCACGTTCAGCGAGCACGTATGGTTAACGCTACATTTTGAAGCAAAGCAAACAACAAACAGGAACCTGGACTGACTTGAAAAGAAAAACAAGTGATTAATTCTTCATTGGCTGGATCTGAAGCGTAGCTCTGAACACATAGTTTACTGAGCTGACATTACAGCTTGCCCAAATAGTTTCAGAGAAGGGCTTAAAATCGATGCGCAATTAGGGGTGTCTTGTATCAGGCATGATGAATTATGCTCTCTGTTCTAAGGCTGCTCTATAGACACTTGATCAATTCAGCTTCTGGGGACCAGGTAAGGCAGGCCCGGGGAGCAATTGCTCTATTCCAAAGCCATTCAGTCAAATGTATTGATTAACCGTTGCATTCTGAATTGAAAGTCTGTCCGGGGTCTGCTCTATGTAGGGAGGGTGTTGCAGGAAAGACTACAGCCGGTGCTCGCCTCATGTAAAACAAAGATCAGTACATTCAAACCTTCTCCGTGATAACTCTACACTTCTTTTGCTATGTAGTGCAGGCATTATATACAACATGACCCCACATAAACCACAGCAGAAACTCTTTCAACTAGTCTCGATAATTTGCCATTTAAAACTTATATACAAAAGTCTTAAGAAATCCAACTGGGGGAAAATATTGAAAAATACTGAAAATGGTGATGCCATAATTATGCCTGTGTTAAAAAACTGATTTATGCATGTCCCCTTGCTTGATGTCCACACAAAGGGTTCAGTGGTGTCCACAATCAATCAGAGACTGTTTTACATGAGACATGGAGTTGGGTGCATTACAGTATATGTGCAAAAAGAATCTATTAACCCTTAGTTGCATAAACAGTTTCAGGGGAGGCTCAGTTAATGGAAATTTAAAAAAAAACATTAGTTATTACATTATTAATCAAAAAAGTGTGTTAGTAGTTAGTAGTTAAAGAGAGAATCCAGAGATACAGTACAGTCATTTGGGGAAATTATTCTGTTTTTCCTACTTTCCCAGATTCAGAAAATAATCAATGCCCAAGGACAGACCGTGGTTCAATGGTTGGATCTTGGTTCAACTGAATGAATGAATGAATGAATGAATGAATGAATGAATGTCTAATCAATTAAATGAGGTAATTATGAATCACCATTTTCCAAGCTTTGTGTTAGAGGAGATCCACAGTCCTGCCCCTGAGCTCCTGGGTTTATTTTCCTGCAATATCTCTGTAATGAAAACAACTTTTACTTAAAAGCTAACATGTTTAAGTTTATTTTAATCATTGCCAACATTTATGTTAATTAGTATCAATTTGGCAGTTGTGAATGTTTTGAAGGTCATGTAAAAGTGCTATTTTAGGTGATATTTAAGTATTTTATATCTATGTTAATCAAAGACATTAATCAAAACATTGATATGGATTAGTGCCAATTTATGTTCCCTAGTACACTAATAAAGGGATGTTGATTTAAATTCTTATTTTAGGAAGAAAAACACACCTTTGAACCACTACTTGGATCTCTTAGGATGTCATAAAGGAGACTTTTATGAGTAATAAACATTGGTCAGAGGTGTTTCTGTTGTAATTTGTGAGGTTCACCTCCTTTTTCTTTCAAAAATGTCCATACCAAGGGTCATATTGAGGTGATTTTCAACACTTTCCCCTAATGCAATTCCTGAAGACTTTTTTCCCTCTCTCATTCAGAAGACATTGAGGACACAAAATCTATTGAGTTTGTTTATGTTACAACTTGTGTGAGGTTGACCCACATTATTGGGTAAAATGCCTGCACTAATTCTACAGTCTTGGCTTTAAAGCACCATAATTATTTTACTGCATCAGGTATCTGTGCTTACAAACTAAAGAGTTTCATTACCCGACTTTTCTTGGCAAAGGCACAGTGGTCTGAAACTCTTAAATATATTTCAGTTTTTAGTATTTTACAACCCCTACTCGTGAAGTCCATGTCACAATGCTGCACTGATATGTTACGCAACCCCCCCCCCCCCCCGAAATAAAATAAAATAAAATCACCTCCTTTTCCAGTTTTTCTCTGTTTTTCATTAAATCATGCCATAAACAAAAAGCAAACAAAATTACAGCTATTAAAGTGCAATACAATTCTATGTACTATAAACTGTGAGCTAGTTTATGAGTTCAAAACACGAACTTCATGGCACCTTATTAACAAAGATTCAGTAAACAGATCTTCATAACCTTCAGCTGCAGGAGCCAATCAACACTTTCTCATCAGGGTGCGCCGAATGTAATTAGGGGCCGAGCAAACGTCTTGTTTATATCACTGTAAACTCATTGAACCCCAGTTGGGGTGTTATTTATACACTTGAAGTAGGCCAGACTGTGTTTGTGATCAAGGCTATGTTAATTCTATTCGTATTACATAGTGCAACCATAAATAGTGTGTGCTACACCTTCCCATGGGAGCGCCAAAGTTTGGAAATGCAATATGAGCGCCTGTCTGTCTTCTTCTCCTAAATTGAGAGTTCACTGTCTGGTTAGTGTCATCCCATCTCCCTCTGGCTCTCAGCTTTTGGATTTGCATTGTCAGGGTATCCTCCCACGGGCCCGTCGGACCGGGTGCTCCCTCTCCACAGCATCCTCAGCTACCCTCCAATTGTGCACCCAGGGGAGGTGCTGCTGCCTCCTTGCCCACACCCTCTCCAGTCCTCTCTCACACCAGCAGTGTGACTCATTTACATACATCATGACTCATAAAAACATATTCTTTTGCTGTTTGTTTTGTACAAATGCCCACATTTTGTTCTTCACCAATCCATGATTTCAAATCATATTGCCTGAACTCCCCCTCCATCTGGACCCTTTCACCCA
This sequence comes from Lutjanus campechanus, assembly GCA_027495735.1. NCBI lineage: Eukaryota > Metazoa > Chordata > Actinopteri > Lutjaniformes > Lutjanidae > Lutjanus > Lutjanus campechanus. Next base: position 33,991 of record JAJHUR010080432.1, on the reverse strand, counting down.
TAAACCTGAACACAACATACAATGTTTGCTTGGTTGTTTTTTTTTTTTTTTCAAAATCCACCCATACACCAACATTGACGTGCTTTTTTCAAACCCACATTGAGAAACATGACAGTATGTTATTTTTTCGTCCGTTTTTTTGATGTTTTCTTCTGTTTTTGTTCTTTTTTTTCTTCATCAAGGACAGATTATGTACATACAGATGTTATATGCCACTGACAAACCCAGTGGGACGCTGACATGGAACAGTGTACAGTATACGAGAAGAAAACAAAACCAAAAAAAAAGAAAAAGAGCATGAAACATAGAGAGGATGAAAAAATGATGGAGACAGAGAAAAGAAGCAAACGACCTGCTCTTGTGCTTGAAATGGAATCCGTCATTATTTTTGGAGCAACAAGATGCATGCACAAACAGCGTGTGTTCTGTCACACAGACAACCCGACTTACATGGCAGAGGGCAAGACTTTCTGAGTACAACATGTAGTGTTTTTAGATTAAGGGCCATTTAAACAGAGCTTCACAATCATTTCATAGTACTGTACACAGTAAAAGTACAACAACAGACTTATTCGATATAACTTGTTAATGGAAAATCTTCAGATATTACACCACAGCTTTAACCATATCTGATACCTCTTGCACAGTAGAGTTAGGGGTTATTGCTGGTTTCAAACAAAATCAAACACACATTCAGACGATTGATTCAATACTGAGTTATTCCCCTTTAAGGTCGCAGTAGTCAGGGTTCAACCGGGGTAAACTCATCTCTCCGTGCAGGCTTGTTATGGCAAATTTGCATATAGTCGCTGCATGTGAGTGGAACAGTGTTTCAGCGGAGAAACGAGTGCCACCGTATTGAAAATATGGGCTTACCTCCCACTGTTTGTGCTGTGCAGGGGAACTGGATGGATAATTGTGCCATGGGGGTTTTGTAGTGCCCATGCCTGCATGTCACAGGTACACATTGGAGGGAGTACTGATGCACCAAGGCGAGCTTGTCCTTGAAGAGGATTCCTGTCAGTGGCAGGATTGAGCTTGATTTATGGGGGCCATCACTGGCTGGCAGGAGGGACAGGTGGAGCCCGGGCTCCTTCACTTAGCCAGCCACAGGTAATGGCTAATTACATCTTTATCTCCCTGCGGTCTGGCCGAACAAGAACCGACTCGCGGCCATGATCAGAGACTGACATGGATCCAAATCATTTATCTAGCTGGTCGGAGGGAGACACACTATGATAAGTGGACAAATATGCTTGTAAATGTGTGTGTGTGTGTGTGTGTGTGTGTGTGTGTGTGTGTGTGTGATGTGGTTAACAGCATGAGAAAAAAGAGTCCAATACATAAACTGTTACAAATTATAAATTACATTGTCATTCACTGCTTCTGGACTTGGATGAAATAATCCCTCAGACTGTTTCAAATGCGTTTTTAAAAAGCTTGTCATGGCAAAATAGAGCACATCACTTCAAAAACTTTACATCTTTTTTTTTTTTTTTTTTTTTTTTTTTTTTTTTTTTTTTTTTTTTTTTTTTTTTTTTTTTTTTTTTTTTTTTTTTGTTGTTTTGTTTTTTCATCGTTCAATGTGTGTGACTTCTCAGAGTTAAAGTACAAAAACTATTTTTCCCACGCACGGCTCATTACCATCTGATTTTGTTCTCTTTTTTTTCTTCTTCTCACATGGAATTACTATTCATAGTTATTCAAATACTTATTAACATCATCATCATCTGTACTATTATTAACACCAAAAAAGTAAAAGCAGGTAACCTTGCAGAGGAAAACAGACACAGTGCAGGGAAGGGGAGCGCGGAGGGGAGGGGAGGGGAGGGGAGGGGGTGTATGGACTCACGACAGGAACATCTCTAACCGGTACATGCTATCAACAAGCGACAAAGAGGATGAAGCCACAGCTTTGAAACAGAAGATATTGTTGTCAGCGGACAGTCTCTTGCTGCTTCGGAAAACTGGAGCGAAGTCGAGGCTGATGGGAGTTCGGCCAAGGAAACTCTGTCTGTAGTTTCCTTGGGCGCGGCCTCTGTACTGCATATATTTACACTGGGGTAGGAGGACGGAGGGAGGAGGAGGGGGGCAAGGGAAGGGGTGACACGGAGCAGAGAACACTATAGCGATGCAAGGGTCGACTAGACAAGAGCACGTTGAACAGAGGGGGCTAAAAAGGTTTGGGTAGTGATGGCGTCTACATGCGGAACCTTGGTATAAACCCCCCGAATTACATAAAGGGGTAATTAAGACCGACATCGTCACCACCCACCCTTTTTTATACATTTTGACATCATTCATAGCAGCTTCACTGCTACACAGTTAAAATCAAAAATCCATACATGTGTCTGTGTGTGTGCAGGAGTGTGTGTGATCAACGGGTGACACTACACATGGCCACCAATTGGACAATTTTCAAAAGGTCACATGACCGCCAGTACCACATTATAACTATAATTTCCATAAATATCCACCATAATATTGATTTGATGTATCATTTCCATAAGGCAAACATTGTAGGTGAGTCATTAGTCTGTGTAGTATATTACATAAATGATCGTCCAGTTGTTAGATTATCTATTTTCTCATTGATCACTGACACAATAATCATTAATATACACTCTCTATCAACATCAGCCGAGTGGTAATAATGAGGGGGAAACAAGGCGAAGAGGGAAGTACCAAGTCAGACAAATCTGCAAGGCATTCTGGGAAACAAAAAGAGAAAGAGAGACAGACCGTGTGTGTGAGTGCGTGTGTGAGAGAGGGAGGAAGAGATAATGACAATGATTTGACCTTCGAGGTCAAACTGAATTGAGGATGCTGAGGTTTTGGAAAGGGGAGTGATGTGGTTGTGTGTTTTTTTATGTGATGATTCAATGGCTCCTGGATTAATGCATATTCTTTTTGTTCACAGTGATGGGTTCGTAATTAAAGAATTTCATTTCCTTCTTCCTTTCCGTAGAGGGGAAGAGAGGGAGAGGGGGGAGGAGGAAGGGGGAAGTCGGGGCTGTCGGGGGACGTTTAGGGACAATTCCAGTTGGAGCTTGATCTTTACACCTTCAGCAGGAGGAAAGCGGAGAGGGAGACCCAGACGCAAACGCCGACGCTCATTCCTGCATGTAAAGCGGTCCCTCGCCCCTGTATGGCCCCCGGTCCTGGATGAAAACAGAAGGACCAGAAGAAGAAGAAAAGGAGGAGGGAAGAGGGAAGAGAAGTGTTCTGTTAAATACATGCAGAAAGCTGCTGCTAGAAGTTTGTGACAGCTTGTATACATTCCTAAACATATTACAATTAATTAACCAAATTAATTATGAATCCTTGGTATAATTACTGTAAACAATTAAAGCTGGAGAGCAGGACTTTTACATATAGATGAACGTTCGTTACACTGAAGCTCTTTCCAGCTGAGTTCACACAATGCTGATTAAGTGTAGCCTGGCATCGCCAGACTAATTTAGAAATGTGAATTTTTCTGGAATCTCTCAGTTCATGTTCGATTTCCAAAGGGGCGTTATCAACTGATGTAGACTAATATACATACATAGTGATGAACAACATGATAGCTCCCCATTAGTGAAGCCAAAATGTCTTGATCGCCCCCTGGTGGCAGACTGCAGTATAGGTCATAAACCACACCCTCTCCATTTTAATAAAAGGGACTTGGGCCAAACTAAAAAAATACAGTACATGTCAAATAATTTTTTCCCAAAGATGTTTAGTGAACTCTATGAAGTCCAGTTGCCTACAACAAACCTTGCTACGGATGTTTCCCGTCATTAAATTAGTTCTCATCTGTATTTCTGTTCAGTAGTGTGGTCAAGGGCATCCAATTAAGATTTGGAAAACCTTGTTCTGAGCCGTAACAGAAGAGCTAACGTCATCAAAATGCACAAAACCTTACGCTGGTCAAGGGTGAGGGACAGGACGGGTTTTTCTTTGCTCTGTTTTACAAGGAATATTTCATTGTTTAAGATCTCGAATGTCCCGTTTGATCAATTGTCACATAGTAGTCAAGGCCATAACTTTAATACTAGGCATGCATCAAGAAGTTGTTTTTCACTTCTTGTTTTAAAAACTAATGGAAGACAACATACTGTTAAATAAATGAAGGGGGGAGCAACCATTACTACATAGCAGGATACAGCATCTACAGTGTGTTAGAGGCGTACAATACGTCATAAGCATGTGTCGACAGTTTGTGCATAATTAGTCTCACCGCCAGAACGGGGACAATTAAGTTTCACACTGCAGGTTTGAGAAAAAGTCTGTTTTACAACAGTGATATGGTGATTTTCAAAATTAGAACCACATTTCCTGTATCCCAACAGCTTTACACTTATTGCACCATCTGAAGCCTCATTTCTGTTTTTACATGATAAAAAAGACTGAGCATCTGGACCCCTTTAAAGCTCACTGTGTACTTAAAGTAGGCAAAAAAGTTATTATATAGTTAACATGTTATAGACCTTCAGGGCTGCCATCTTGACTAATATCATCAGTGATGGCCGTGTTCCATTTAGGTGTGCCAGGAAGCCAAGCTACTGAACCAACATGTATAATACAAGCATCTTGCAACTGGCAAACCTAAATAGAATATAGCCATTGTTAAAGGTAGAGTAAATGGATTTCTCAGTTAGTGTTTGTAAAAGGCACTAGAAAGATAGTTGATTATTGAGTCTCATTCCCTGAATATCAAATGCAGATGTTTTGGGTAGGTGAAGTGCACCGAGCACAGCAAAATCATGTGGAAATTAAAAAGGAATAAATGGATGGACAGCACTGCCACACACTTCTGATGGGTAGTGGGTGATGATTGAAAGGCATTATTTTGTCTATACATAGTTTTTTGGGAAAATCTTAATTCAATAACATGGTTAATCTCAAATTACAAAGCCATGAAATGCTGAGTTAATGTGTTATAGACCTTCAGGACTGACATTTTGACTTTTCAAACATATGTAAAATTTATAACATCAGTCATGGCTCTGTTCCATTTACAGTAGATGTGCCAGAAATCTAAGCCAGTGAGCCAGCATGAAAAATGTCCAAACCAAGGTCTGAACCAATACTGTGTTTGTGTTTGTGACTTTATTCCTTCTCCTGCAACTATTTATAAAGGTCCTCAGATCAAAAGTCAATGAAACGCTTGGTCTTCTCCTTTCACCATGTGTGATGGTGGGGCGTTTTGTTTTGTTGTGTTGTTTTTCCTTTTTCCAAATCTCACAATAACCTGCCACAATGGAAATTGTTCCAAAAAAAAAAAAAGTTTTCATGCTCAAACCGATCTGGTCAAGAAAAGCTCTTGTGATCGGACCAAGGTTAATCCAGGGGAGGTTTCACACTTGTAATATTGGTTGAGAGCCAAATGACCGTCAAGACAAATGAGGTAGGTGTGAAAACACCCTGAAACACGTAATGGAAAACAACCTATATTAATGTTATCAGTTACACCTATGTTTAACAAGTCTAGATGTCAATAGTAAGAAGTCTATCGACTTAAATAATTCAGTATGTTAACATGGTTAAACTTCAGTTACAAAGCCATTAAATTCTGTAGTAACCTGAGACTGGTTCTCCAGAAAGCAAAACAAAATCAATATTATTCAATATACCATCAAGAATATTGTATTTGGGACACAAAATTAGACCACGATTGACAGGACAATTGCAAGAAAACCTTAATAAACCCTCTCTCTTGCTGTTTTGTGTCATTATGCAGTCTAGCAGATTTCCAAAATCTAACCTGGTGGCTCATAATGTGACAGTGTGGAGTGGAAGCTAGCGCAGACTGCCAATGGTCTCAGTAAGGGCCTCATTGGTTGAGGGTAATTACAATAATGTGCCAATTTTGATGTGATAGTGGGTTGTTGATGGTAAAATGCTACATGTGGCACCTTTTAAAATGATGAACAAAAGAGGCACAAAAGCAGGGAAACAAAGTCAGGGGAGGCAATGACAGTGAGGGACAGCGTATGAATAGAAATGCCACAAAAGTATCCGATTATGGTCCAATTTTCCATGCCTGGTCCAGAACAGAGAGGGGTTTGTTGTGTTCTAATGATGGCAGGAGGAGATTAGGAAGAAAAGAGGAGGCAGAAGGACAGATGATGGAGAGATAGGCTGACAGAAGAGGCAGCGGTGGTGGAAAAAGAGAGAAGGAAGATGTATGGGTCTGACGGGGGAGTGAGTCATTGAAGGGAGACTGGCCGAGATAATGGGTAAAGGAATGAAAGAAGAAAGGGGATAGATGAAGGACTCACTTAAGATGGTAATGCCGAATGCACTACAGGGGAGGAGGGAGGGTGACGGGAAATGGAAGGGTAGGAAATCGCTCATTGGGGACAGTTAATGTGAATTGGGCTTGGAGTGAAATGACAACTTCTTGCGTAACGGGACAGAGCAGAGCGACAGCCTGTGTGTGTGCATGCAGGGAATGTGTACAGACGAGAGATGGAGGGTGAGAGTGTGAACGAATGAGAGAGAGAGGGTAATATAGGCAAGCAAAGCTTTAATGGGGCGGAGAATAACGAAAATGGGGAGAAGGAGGGAGGAGAGGGCTGAGAAAATGCTGTGCTGTGTGCAGAGCCAAAATGAGACGGGAAGGGAAGGGAAAGGAAGAGGGGAAAACAGCGTGTCACTGCATATGTATCGTTTGGTTGTGTGTCATGTCTGTTAAAGCTTCTACAAGGAGTTTTTAACTAGTTATGAAACAGTCTGGATTTATTACTGATGCCTCGATATGATTGACATAAGTTAACAAGGCCATCCAGGAGAAGATTGGCTGTTTCTATATAGTAATTCTTAATGTCCGCCACTGAGTCGGATTCTCCTTGAAATCAGACGAAACGAGCCTGTGCTTACATTTTCCCGAACAATGTTACAGTGAGTCGTCTGTTAGACAGTTAAAAAGAAGTTGGAGAAGTTGTATATTTTGTGGTTATGGTGGTGGAAACACTACTGCTTTTGACCACAGGGACCTTAAAAATCAACAAAATATGTCAGTAGCACTGAATGAGTGTTAACACTATGCCCCCTCAGCTGCTATGTAGCTATAGAAGACGATTAACCTTGCTGACTCATCTTGGGCTGGGAACTCTCAGTTAACATGGCCAGACAAGCCTCCGAGACTGACAGAGGTTTGACAGCAGGGATTAAATACAAAGGTTGTTTTCTTGCCAGATTTGGCTCCTGGCAGCCCGGGTTTGAGACAGCTAACTTAGTTAGCAACACTACAGTTAGTGGTTAACTACTTTAGCAACAAGAAAAAGTCAGAGCTGGGAATCACGTCACACCCAAGTTGAATGAGTGTGACGTCATGAACAGCTTTCATTACTGTTGACGTGTGGAGCGGCCATGTAGGATTTTGTGGTCGAGGTTGATGAGGTTCCTCTGACTTCAGGGGGCGTTGCAGTTGAAATTTCCAACTCGGAAATTCCGACTTCCCAGTTGAAACGGAAGGCACCACAAAACCATCTTTCTATCTGAAAACTCAATAAATGACCTTGGCACTGTATTTCCCGTTGGGCTTGGAGGCTGTGTTTGTTCCAGGTCCAGCTGTGTTCACCGGGAGACTACTGAGCCTGGTTCCATCTCACAATAACGGCAGCTAAGATAGCAGAAACTTTGAAAATCACCCAGAATTGAAGCCGCGCAGTCGGAGGAGGATATCAGGGAGAAAACCAGTGAGCATTTTCTCCATACAATATGATCTAGTTACAGTGAGCAGAGTCATCATGTTGTGTTTTTGTACCACTGACACAAATAAAGATAGATGCTGCATGTAGCTAATTTTAGTTGCTGAAGCAGCCCACTGTAAAATACCTTGCGTATAATCTGCTGTCACAGAAACCTCTACCTTGAAAGTAGCAGGCCTGCTGTAACCATGGTATTTGGGGGAAATGGAACAAGGATTGAGGTGGCGAACTCCTGAAGACACACTAACGTACCATACTGTTGGTAGCTAGCTAATTAATCTTAGCTCTGTTCTGCTACACGTTGAAGATTGATTGATGGGTAGATATTATTGGTTGAAACTGGCTGGTTCTAGTTTACATAAGCGCAAGTTATTTTGTTTTAGAGGAAGAAAATACGATTGGATTTTATTTATTTGGATGGATTTATTATATTTAGGCATTTTTCATGTCATCTCGACTTTCAAACTCCTGCATGTTGACTGATAGTGACATGAAATAAATATGAGCAATGTGAAAACTTGGATTTGCGTACACGTGTGCACTTTGTCTCTGTGTGCACACACTCGTATGTGCAGTACTTCTGTGTGATAACTTACGAAACAGCAGCATGCTGGCGTTGGAAGCCCCCAGACGGTTTGAGGCAAAGCAGGTGTAGTTTCCAAAGTGTTTCTCTGTCACATTGGTGAACAGCAACAGCGAGCGCGTCTTCTCGTTTTTGATCCTCAGGGTGTTGTCACTCTCTACCGGCCTGGGTGGTGGTGGTGGGGGAGCAAAAGAGAAGGAAGGAAGCAGGAAGAAAAAGAGAAAAAGAGTGTGACAGAAAAAGTGAGATAACACAACACAACATCACACCTAGTGACTCAGCCCGCCTAAGAGGCTTTTTTTCTCCGACTCTCCAGAGACGGCCATGCAACACAGTCCCCCTCCACACATCGGCTTTGTCTCACCTTGTACTAATAGTGAAATCTAACAGTCCATAAATAAAAGAGACCTCCTGCTGGGGCCTATTATACTCTATTAACAGCTCTCTCTGGCTGGCAAAAGCTTCTCTAAGTACTTCTGCGTCTTGCTTTGCCTGATGCCAAATCACCCTCACTCTTCTATGCTCTCTGGGACCTTTTACAAACTTGGAAGGACATATTATGTGTAGGTAATAGAGAGCAAATAGGTTTCCAACAAGCTAATATTTCTCCAGAGATGGCAAAAACATACGTGATTATCTCAAACCAATATTAGTGTCAGAGGTCAGTTGAATGGATGGCAGCCAAGATTGCGTCCACAGTTGAGCTGCTGAATGTTAAACTGCTATTTATGTTGAAAATCACCAGATTTTTTAGATCATTTTTGTAAAGGTATCTGTCCATACTGAAATACCAAACAATTATCCCTTTTCTGTTCTCTTTTGGGTGTCAAACAAGAAATGATCAAAGAAGACAGACAGACACGGTCTGGTTACTCTGCTGAGCCTCAGCTGGTTAAATCTCTGTTGTGTTCCCTCCTTTTGTATCTGACCACCTGCTGTATGTACAGTGTTTTAATATTGCTGAACTCACAATTTAACTGTTCTCATTGATATACTTTCTGTGTCTGTTGTCAGACAACTGACTGGTGTAAAACAGTGATTTGAGGCTCATAAATGCTACATTTTCACCAGGCACACCGTTATTCCTGTGCTGCTGCACTGAGACGCTGAACAATAAATGTCAACATCACAAATCAACTAGAATTACCACCTTGCAGTTGTTTGCCTCCGACAACCAGTCAAGTTCTAGTTTACATCCATGTCTGTCCAGACTCATATAATATATGTAGTGAAGACTTTGAAGGAATTTAATAAACAGTATTAAATAATCACTATAATGACATGTATGATTCTGGTGAATAGTCTGATGGGAGAAACATGCTGTCGTCACTTAAAGACTATTTTTCCAGAAGAGTACAGAGGACTGATAGAGCTTTGTCATTTGGTGCAACAATAATCAGGCATGCTGCTACAAAGAAGCAACAACTTCTAAAATGTGGATGCTCCACACACATCTTCAGCCTGCCAGCACAGTTCAAGGTAAGTGTCACTTATTCGGTGTCCAACCAAATGTGAAATATGGTCACAATCTCCCCTTCTGTTCCTGAGTTATGGGGTTGGATAATGGCCAGAAAAGTGTTTTTACAGAACATTACGATGTCACATTGAAGTTGACCTTTTAGATATAAAATGTCATCGCCTCATAATTTTATCCTATTAGACATTAAGTGACATTTTGTCAAAATTAGTGCAGGAATTCTTGAGTTATAGCCAAAAATGTGTTTTGTGAGGTTACAGTAACCATGATCCTTTGACCACCAAAATCTAATAAGTTGATTCTTGATTCAAAGTGGATGTTTGTGCCAAATTTGAAGAAATTCCCTCCTCAATGTTTACGAGAATGGGATGGACAGACAGACGCTTGTTTGTCTCAAACAAGCGTGTTGCAAAACTCAACACACGTCTGTGCAGGGAAGCAGAAAGAAAGAGTTTCTAAAAGTCTCTCTGTGTTCAGCTCTCAGTACTTTTGTAGCACTCAACTGAATCTCTGTGGTTTGAAGTTTAATTTCTCTCCTGCATTTCTGTCTGTTACTGCTGATGAAAACTCAACATTTCACGATTTTGCTGGTTTTAAATAATGAAATACTGGGGGTGAATAATTTATAGGAAATAAAACGTATTTATCCACCGTTTTACAGACACTTGACTCAAGACTAGTGTGTATCAGTTAAAAGACACACCTTCAAGTGGCAGCCCTGATGTAATGGAGATGCAAATCCCTGCCGTGCTGAGATTGACGCACCAAGTCAAAATGAGTTCAACCAAGCCGGCACATGTGTACAGAAAAGGCGCTATAATTGGTCTGGCCACGGCTTTTGGCAGTGCAGAGGCACAGAAATACAGGTTAATGTCAGTGTCTATGGGCTGCTTACAGAGTGGATTAGAGGGAAAGTTGTCTTATTCTCTTAACCACTATAGCCCCCAAATGTATCTGAGCAGGCCTACATTACTGTTTGAAAAGCTCAGATTCTACATCAACACAAAAATGCAAGGCCAGTGTTTCTGAATCATTCCAGTCTGCAGAGCATTTAAAAAATATATTTTCGGTGTACAAAAAACATCTGCTTTGTGAGCCCCTAAGGCCATGGGTGAAGAAAAACATGGAATTTAGATTAGGCTTGCTCAGTGTGAACAAGGTCAAAAATAAAAGAGCAGCAAACTTTCTGGTGGTCTCACCTGTGGTCATCTCTGTACCACTCGAAGGCAGCTGGTGGGACTGCCATGGCTTCACAACGCAAGATGGCTGTCTTACCCAAATGAGCTGGCATGTTCTTCATGTCCGTGATCATCGGAGGGTCTGTCAGAGGAAACGAGGGAGGAAAGAATGGACAAACAGAGGGAGGGAATTCAGCAATTAGTACACTTCTGCCTCCACGGAGAAGTCAAGCCAGGTCAGCCCGGGGTTACGAACAAGGTTGAAAAACCCTCAGAGAAAACAAAATTAAGATGTATGAATTCATACATAATAATGCATCTGCAGAATTTACATATATCATTAATACATCATGGTGCTATAGCATGAGAGGTCCAGTGTGAGTTGAATTATCACCTCTGGGCTGCTGTGTGGCACACAGAGGGATACTTACAGTTGACCGTGACTTTGACCTTGCGCTGATCGGGCGGAGCCACTCCATTGTTGGTGATGCATTCGTAGTCCTCGGCCTGCTGCCTCTTAATCTCTGTGATGTCTAGGAACTCCCCCTCACTCACCAACCCATCTATTGACATAAGGAAGATGTCAAAGGTCACAATATATCAAACAGAAGGAGACTCAGGCTACTGATTTAAGGTTTACTACTCGAGATTCAGCTGCAGGTGGACCGACACTCAATTTATAGCAAAGATGATTGAAGAGCATGGGGGAGGCATGGATGCATAAATCAGATAACAAGATATAACACATTTAGAGAGCATTTTGGAAAACTTCTCCAATATTGACATATGAGGCTGGGTGATATGGTGGAAATCAATATCACAATAATAACTATTGTCCAGAAACGATATGTACGTATATCACAAGGCAAGATTACATGTAAATCACACAATTTGATGTATTCTACACTTTTCTCATTTCATGTATATCTTATTAAGTATGAAATTAAAACTGCAGTAGGCTACATTTTTTGGTTATAATTTTGGTTGAAATAACAAATTTTGACCATTGCATGTGACTCACAATATCTAATTTAATAATTCCTGTTAAAAAACATGTGCCTGTGAGTGCTCGCCCCTTTGTATGTAGTTTTTTAAAGAGGCCATATTATGTTTTTTTCATACTGGCTGTAGCTTCACTCTCTGTTTGAAACTGTTGCTGTTGTCTCTTTAAGGTCCTGAGCCGGTTCCAAATTCTGTTCTGAACTAACTGTGGATAACACAAACATGCCACATAGTAATGTCAAAAAGTAACGGAACAAAGACTGGATTATAGAGTAAGCGAGTGTTTTCTGTAGGAGTTAGTATCTCCCTTTGGCATGGACTGTTAAATGAACAAAAAGCTATATAACACATTAAAGTAAAGGGAGGAATCCAAAAAGTGTACGATGTAATATGGCCACTTTAAAGAAAAACTAGAAAAATAGTATTTAACAAGTCAGCTACAGTGACTCAGTACATACAAGTATCATTTGGGTTCCTCATGTCTTGGTTTGGTGGTGAAAAAGTTGTGTCTCCTCCCTCTCCTCTCAATCTATCCATATACAATTATACATTTGGTATAAAATACATTTTTTTCAGAAATATATAGTGCAACAGTTAAACGGGTAAAAACACAAGACAGAGTGAAGTAAATATAGGTATGTAAGATTTAAAAAACAAAAAAACATAAGGCCATAACCTGGCAAAATCTGTGTATAACATAAACATACATATGCATAACAAATAATGCTGAGATAAAAACTGTGGTGCAACACAAAAGATCAGAGCTATGGCAACATCTGCTAAATTTCCAGTACCTCCTTTGCATGTACTAAAAAAACAAAAACAAAAGACAAAGATTTTGAAGGAGAAGAGAGAAAGTTATGGTTAAGCCCAGTTCAGACCAAAGATTCACGACGAAATGAAACTTGCAACTATTTGCAGTGCACCGGCCTGCAACATTTTGAAATCGATTTGGTGTATCATCACAACAACTCTGCTCTGTTCTTAAACTCTAACTGCCACTGTTCAGGCTTTTTTGCAGCTGGAAATAATTGGAGGTATCTGAAAATATGAACTTGCACAGAAATTGCGAGTTACTTTCTATAGTTACATTTCTAGTATTTATCAAACAGCAAAAACATAAAAGATGTGCGCATAGAAAGTGTGGCTGAGCAGAGGGGGAGAGGGAGAGAGCACGCAGCTGTGGTTAACCAAGGTATGGAATGAATAAGGTGAGAGGCAACTGATAGCTAGAAAGTTGGGAAATCAGAGAAATAAAATAAAGCACAAATAAACACTTTCACACACAACCCTGCAGCTAATTGCTGTGGAGAGTGGCCAAAAACCTCTGACTCTGCTGTTCCTCAAGCAAACCGATGAGGATATCCACTCTTTCCTCCATCCAAAATTCAACTACCATTACTGACAGTTTGTAATTGACTTAACTGGCTTATTCTGCTCTACTCTGCTGATTGAGTGTTGGAACAAGTGACATGCCTTACGTTCTAAAACTAGCCACTGGCGACTTGACAAGCTGAGTTACAGGCAGAACACCACCAGCTGGCTTGAGTCAAACTGCCAGTTCACACTGCTCCAACTTTTCCCTGCAACGTTCTATAACTGTTTTTTCCTGTTGTGACTGTTTGGTCTGAACTGGGCTTTAATTTTAGCAGTAACAAATAACGGTTTGGCCTGCTCCATTATAGTGCACTGGTGGTGCAACGCTTAACATGTAACACAAAAACTGTAAAGGTAGTTTAATTTGTCAACCAGCTGCAGCAACAACGTGATTATCAGGTGACAAACCAAATGACAATGTCAGCCTACGGGGCAAAAGCCATGGTAGCATAAATACATAATTCCCAGCATGGACAGTAATGTTTATGATATAATTTTAAATGAGCTCAAATAACATTTTCTGTCTCATCAATCTCCCTTGACTTGTTTGTGTTTGTATAGGTCATGTGAATGTGGTGACATAAACCAGCACTCGCCACTGAAATGTTAATGTTAATATGTTTAATGTTAATTGTTGTAATTCATAATTCCACCAAAAAAATCACACTGAATTACTGTAATGACGTATCTGTAATCAATGAAACTGAATGTGTTTCAATCATATTAGTCTCATGATTCATGGGCCTCAAGCTGCTTTCTTCAGTAAAATAATGGGTCAGTCGGTGAATGTTTGTAGATGCAAAGTAAATAAACATGATTTGACAGCAGTGGCACCATTATTTTCATAGTGTCGGGGGAAATTGTAAGCTTTCCTTCCAAGCAGTGGATCCACCAGGGGCTGACGGCTTGTTCACTACATTACGTAGTGAGAAGAATATTTGGCTGTTATTTGATGTTGACAAACTCCCAGGTGCCTCCAAAACCAAATTAGTCAGTCTCACACTTTTCACTGTTTTTCCGCGGGCGACAAACAGCCACAGAATCTCTTCAGAGGGGAGAGTCGAAGGGACGGGCTACAAGTTATTGCTCCTTCATGTGAAGGAATGGATGTTGGGGGTGTTATTGGATTGACAGTGGCGGAGAGAGAAGGAGAGCAGTGAGAGAAGAAGAATGAGAGCGAGAGTGCACCCCTCCTCCCTGCAAGTCTCAGCAGCCAGCTGTCTCACAGCCTCCAAAACCATTAGGGCTTTTTTTTCTCCCCTTTACCCCATTAAAGAACTCAGACAGTGGAACACGACATAATATATAATCTCACCACTAACAAGGAAATCCAGCTCTTAAATTGCAGCTCACTTTTCCCTTTCAAAGCCCCCCCAAACATACACACAAGCACTGTCAATCAGTGGACCTTTACTTTCCCGCACAAACACACAAACGGCTCCTGTGCACAATTGCGAGCAACACCGATGCAAGCACACACACACACACAAAAAAAGACACTAAACGCCATGATTATTCCTGTCAGAGATTAGCGCGGCGGTTCTAATTGAAGATTATACTGGAGGATTATTAGTGCGGCTACTGAGCTGGAGACGATTATTTGCAGCTGCTGCGGCAGAGGCTGAGCAGCGAGCGACAAGCGCGGTGATGGCTGCTTGTGCCACCCGAGCGAGTGCGGGCAGGCGCCGGGTGAGGGGTGGGGTGGGTGCAGTGTTATTCACTCATTCCATTAGTCTAATAAATATAGCTCTCTTGTGACATCTCTGTCAGGCAGGCAGAGCAGCACCCAACTTTGCCAGAGAGGGGAAGCTGTGAAGGCATGGAGGGGAAAAGGGGAGAAAAAGATAGAATCAGACAACTAGCACTGCAGAAATTACACACAAGGTGGTTACAGATGACTTCCAAGAAATAAAAAGATGAGAGCAACTGATCGCTAGAGAGTGCATTACCGTCACAGAGTCGCAATTTGCAAGAGATAGCCTACCGAACAAGAGAAAGAGATACACAGATACAGTATAAAGAAATAGGAAAAAGACAGAAACAGCAACATAAAGAGTATGAGTGTCACAATTTTAATATTAAATCGAAAATCAATCAAAATGAGCTTTTAGTTTCAGTAATCAAATCTAAAGGTAGAATCTTGCAGCATTTTCAGCACAGAAAAAACAATGGTTTAAAGACAATACAGCAGAGCTTACCGGCCATTATATTGATCTTGATACCTATTGATCACATGTGTCAAAATCAAGGCCCATGGGCTGGACTGGCAACTCATTTGCATAATAAAGTTCTGTGCTGTGTTATGGAGGTACACTGTCCATAAACTACATGTCCCAGAATGCATCCCAATTTTGCTATTCACACACTGAAGGCGTCTAGATGGTAAATGTCAGTATACTCTATAGTGTCTCAGTATTATAGAAGCGTTAGCAGTAGCACTCCAGCGGTGGTTGTAGCTTTACTGTTAATAGCAGCAGCCAATCAAAATGCCATAATTTAATTTAAAAAAACAAAAAAACATTTTGGATATTAAACTTTGCAGGCAACACAAACTGAAACAATTCCATTACTTCCACTGTCTTCTTGTCACTTTTTTCCCCAGGACTTCTGTTTCAGAATTAGGTTAACACTAATCCAATAATAATTGAATGCAGAGACAATTATAAAGGTAATGATGTAATGATAACAAGTAGATAGATTTACATAATCTCACAATTACCATCTGCCTTTTGAGAGCAACGGTGGTGCTGATGTGGTCTAATACGAAATTGAGTTTGACACCACTGTAGACCTTTTATATAGATCTTTTAAAATAAGAATATGAATATGAAAATGACAGCAGTCAGGGCATAAGCTAATGATCTGTTGAGCTTTACGAATCAAGATTTGATAGTCTAACAATGGCAGAGCTGTCAGCGCAAAAGAAAATATTTATGTATAGAATAATGTATCTCTTAAGAAATAGATACAAAATAGGCAAATTTCGCCATTAAATACAATGTGACGTGGACGGAGAATTCTAGACACCAACTAACTGATGACAATTGTCATTTCCAATACTTTTGGATTTATAAAACTTTCTTTGTCTAGCGCTGGGGCCATGTCACACCCCCCCAATGACTACTGGAGATACCGCTCTGTTTGGTTTGTATCCGTAAGCTTTCAGAAAACGTGCACCATCCATCCATATGCGTATCTTACATGTAACGTATTTTGCCAAATAAGAAGAGAGATCAAACGAAGATGAACATTGGAGATCGGCATTTTCAAGAGGGTTAGTCTTGTGTAAGGGGCTGAAGAGCGGTGCAGATCTGTAAGCTTTCAGAAAACATGCACAATTAAGGTCAAATTGAACACAGAGTACAGACAGAACGCCCTGTCTGTGTCCATCTGTATCTGCATTTTTTGCTGGAGGGGAGAAAAGGGGATACAATGACAGAATCGGATAACTACTGTAGCACTGGTGAAATTATACTCAATGCTGTAGTAGGTGACTTTGAAGAAATAAAAAGGACAAAGAAAATAAAAAAGTGAGAAAGACTAACTAACGCCAGAGAGCACATCACTGACACAGACAGTGGTAATTTGCAAGAGATACTGAAAGAGACTGAAATAGATACATAGATATAGAGGAAACAGCAACATAAAGAAAGAAACAGAGAGATGTCAAGTTGGCTATTTGATGTAGTGGGTTCTTTCATGGATTTTTTTTTATCCTCAGCACCTGTGTGTGATGTAATATGACAGTGCAAAGCAGGCCTCTCACTCTCCTTTTCGTTCCCTCCCTCTCCGTCCCTTGAGATCTCTGGACCAGCATCGCACACCTCTCTCCACTTTGGTGGGAGATCATATCTGACTGGAGCCGGCCCCTGGCACTCCTACAATGGCCTGTAAAATACAGCTCCATCAACCACTTATGGCTTTTGAAGGAGCCCGACTCCTGACCACCAGAGATAGTTGGATTGCACCTGAGAGGGGAGGGGGGTGTGTATGAATAAGAGGGGGGGAATCAGGGGTTCTGGACTGCCCTACAGTGAAACCGTGCTCTATTTCCCCGGCAGCACTTTGAGCCTGACTAGATCATCAGGGCACTTGATTTCTCAGCTCCTCTTATCCATTTCCATTACAAAAACTACCATCAAGGCAGAGAGGTCTGATGTCGGGTTAAAACAGAAGAATGGACAGGCTGACGGGCTGTAAAACCTGTCATTTGGAAGAGTAAAGGGCTGAAATGTGTGTTAGTCGAGCTAAATGAAGCTGCAGCAGAATTTAAACCAGGAAAGCCACTGTGCCCTGGCGCTCCTCACACATGCCTAAAATGATTTCTTCTAGTTATTTTTCATTTGTTTAAATTAGATTCTGACCAATAGTGCACACTGAGGCTGTTAGCTGTATGTATGAATTTCAAACACACTCATCCCAGCTTGTCAACTACAGACACTGCTTTGTTACGCCCTGCAGCGTCTCATACTGATGCACAAGCTACCCTTTAGCGACTGTATGAGACATTGCCAAAAAGCCTAGGGGAGACAAGGAGAAGTTGTAGTTTCAGGTCAAATGTAAATGAAACAATGTGGGTAAAGAGCAGGATCCCCACCCCCTTCATGTGCAGACTTTCTTGCTCATTTTACTATATTGACAAACCAGTGCATCTCATCCATACAGCCATGGAAGGGTTTACACTGAAATCATTTGAAGGACCAGTGTGGCACATTCAGCCGCCAACGGGTACCTCGTTCATGTGCATGAGTCACCAAGGGGCATGACAAACTGGAACAAGCCTTATGTTTTCTCACAGTCAACTAATCTCATTAAAAAAATGAAGTGATCCTTCTAAATTCTGATATATCTTGTCTGTGCCACAGACCTCCATTATTGTCTAAAAACCATTAAAAACACACAGCATTGCTTTGGTCGGCATGTTCATCCATTACCATAAACATGAGCATTGTAGTTTATTTTGAGTCAGTCCCACATACACTGTCCTTCTGCCGTAAATACTCACTAATGTGTCATAATCCGCAGACTGTCAACTGTTGTAGGAAAATATTTCATTTTTAAAAATTCAACTGTATATTCAGGACCAGATTTCCAGATTTATGTCTTCTGTATGAACACATGGGCATGAGGCTGAGAGCCAGAGGAAGTTGGAGCGTCGGACTAATGCCCTGTTGGTTTTGTTCATTTAATCGGATTTGTTAACAAAAACATAGAATATCGCCAGCCTAAACCTTAAACATAAGCACGTTTTTTTGACATTTTACAGCTAAAAAATAAACTTGTCAGTGCTGTCTGGCTGTTTCTACACCTGTTGACCAGATGTCTTCACACTTTCCTGCCTTTTCCAATCATCTGATTTACACACCCAACCCGCACACCTGCTATTCATTCTCTCATCGAGCCACACCTGTCCCTCATCAACTTCACTCACATATACACCCACACGAGGACCTATCCTCTGCCAGATCATCTCTGCTGCTGTAGCTAGAAATGTTCCAGTTTCTTGTCCTTCCTGCTCAGGATTTCTGTGTTTTTCCTGCCTGTCTCCTTTTTGGATTTGTTTGCCTCCACTGATTGCTCCCCTGTTACAAACCTCTGCCTTCCCTTTTCAGTCCTGCTTCACCTGCTCTATTGTTGAGTCGAGCTTGATCCACACAACGCAAACGTGTAATGCCACAACCCCCAAATTAATTAACCAACAACAAAAGATCAAAGTCACTGTCAAATTTATAGATGATTATCATCATATCTCTGACTTAAAGCTACATTCACACTGCAAGGCGAGTTTATTTGTATAGCACATTTCAACAACAAGGCAATTCAAAATGCTTAACATAAAAGGCATCAAGACAAAAAGGAACATAAAGCAATATAAAAAGACATTTCAATACAAGTAAAGAGTAAAATAGCAAAAGCCTCAGCCTTGGTTAATGAAAGGCAAACAGAAAAGTATTCAGCATTGTTTTAAAACTACTGAGAGTTTTAATCTGATTTCTTTTTTTCATGACAGTGTGAACAGCACAAATCACATGAAATTTGATTTTTTTTTAAATTTTTTGTTTGGCCTGCTTTACATGTGGTGCACATCATGACTTCAGTATGAACAGTCATGTCAGAATTCATGTGATTTTTACATCACTTGCCTGAAATGTCTTGCCGTAAGAGATGCATGAATCTGGCTCAGTATATCTATTCAATGGTCCAATGTGATCGTTGTAAAGTGAAAATATCCATCAGGATCATCATCTTCAGATACATCTTTGCTTGATTTCCCCATGGCATGTCATTGTCACAATGTCTGGAAGAGTTCAGCCATAAAATCACAATTTAGTTGCTTTTTGTGAGTTGAAATAAATGTAACTGTGTTAAATGGATATATCATCTGATATTGATCGCAGGCCCCTGAGTTGAATCAAATCAAAATTGTGCCATGACAGACTTTGTGATATCAGCAAATATCATATCACTGTCCAAAGAATTGATCGTATCATAATCAAACTTGTGATTTACGCCCCTAGTGGAGAGGCACTGACAGATGTAATTAAAAGTATGTGTGAAATGGCCACAAACTTTTGGATGAGAAATCTGATTCTGTGAAGCCACTTGATGTCATAATCCAATCACTCCTGGCTCTGACTGCATCCACACACACCTCCGTCCTCATCTGTTCCTGAATTTGTTGACTTCCACTGCACATCAACTAATAAATGAAACCGTAAACAATGCTGGCTGTGTGCGAAGTCTTTCTTATTGTTCTTTTGTTCATGCAAATAGGACTGCAGGGTTAATTGTAAAAAAAAATTCCGATCTGAATCTATGCAGATGTGCAATCTCATTTCTAACTGAGGACGATTCACTGACTCCTATTTCCCAATGCATTCACACCATAAAGCATTCCTGTAATGATGTATTTGCTTCGGAACAATCCCAGTTGCTATATCAATCACATTTACACAGTGTAAAGCAAAATGCGCTATTAATTCAACATTCACACATACAACTCAATGTCCTCTCATTTCTCTTCCTCATTCAAAGTGCTCCACTGTCAGTCCCCATTAGACAGCAAACGTCTCAGACTTGCTTTTAACTTGAGCGTCTAAGAGTGCAATAAATGTTATTGTTGGAAAAATTTGATTTCTGGAAAGAATTGTGGTCTCAGTTCTTAAGGAGAAAAATCGTGATTTACATTTTAGCTGCAATCGCGCAGCCCTACATGTGTCTCGTTTCAGGACTGTGACCAGTTCATTTTGGAATCTGATACTGGCCACATTTAAAACATAATGTGAACAACCAAACAAAAAAAATATCAGATCTGAGCAATAAATCATAACTGACCACTGAGACTTGCAGAGTGAATGTAGCTCATGAAAAGAACATTTCTCCCCTCCCCATCACCTCAAGCATCCATTCATTCATGCTAAGCCTGTGTGCGTCTGTGTTTTAATGGATGGGACGTCAAATGATAAGGCTGTGATGCGCTGGTGTGTTTAACTGAATGAGACAGAATGCCTGTATGTCTCTGAGTGGGTCAGCTGATGGATGCCAGTGAGAGTGAACGGGTGCGACAGATTGTATCTTTGCTTTGGTGAAGATGAAGGAGGCGGCGCAGCGTCACTATCTGTTTGTGAGTAAGGACTCTGGTAACTATGCGGACAAGTTGCAAAGGAGTCGAAGACTTTTAGTAAATCTCTGTCCAAATCCAATGTCCCCCCCAAAAAAACCTTGAACCCTGAAGCCTTGCAGACTTAGCTGATGTCACGTGCTAGTGTGTGAGTGTGAAAGGCTAACAATAGCCCAAAATGGTATAAATGTGTGGTACAGCACTTTGCTCCTTGTTACCTTGTGGACTTAGAACTTTTAATCTTATGTTTCTTACCTTCTTCACAGCCAAGGGACAGTTCATCCCAAAATCTAGATTTTTTTGTGTGTGAGTTGCCAAGTGTTAGAGATATTGGCTGTAGAGATGTCTGCCTTATCTGAAATATAATGGGATTAAGTGGCACTCAGCTTGTGGTGCTCAAAGCACACAAAAAATACATTTGACAAATTTAAAACCAGTGTCTCTTTCCAGAAATTATGATCCGCTTACTCAAGATAATCCATAAACCTTGTTGCCAGCAGTTTCATATAGGAACTGCTTTCTTTCTGCATTAAAATTCAGTAGAACTATGTTAGGATCTACCAGAACTACAGTCTTTTCAATTAAGCAACAAAACGGCATCATATACTTGCATGTAAACCTCTGCATCAGTATCAGGCATCAGTAATAAATTAAAACTGTTTCATGACCTCTAAAACTCCTTGTAGGAGCTTTAAACAGCACAAATATACCTATGAAGAACATAAAATGAAAATATTAAGAAAAATACATATAAATATAAACATAAACAGGGGTTCATATACGCAAATACATTATAAACATTAAAGGCCAACCAATACTGGATATTGGGGGACAATACCGATAGGGAGTAAAAATACTTAATAGCAATATATTGGTTGATACTCTTCATATACTGTAAATGGGTAGTTGACAAATATGCATTAATTCTTTTTGTAAAACACATTTTTTGAAGAAATAATTCATAGTATACATGCATATATATTTTTTTCTTTTTGAGCATTTTCACTAAGCTGCTCCATAAATGTGTCTTATGGTGTGATGTCAGAAAAAATGAGAGATTTATCTTTATTTTTAGTCACTTACTTTCATACTGTGTTATTTATTTCACATGACATTCTGAATACCCGACCCCATGATTGATGTTTCAATAAATGTGACTCAAACTTAGCTGTCATCCTTTCAAAACTGTTAAATTATACCAATTTAAGATGGGGCGATGATTATATCTCCTCTAATGCAATATTTTTTTTAAAAGATATTTTGAGGGGCATTACATAGTTCTATTTGAATTAAGAACAAGGATCAAATATGCATAAAATGCTTCTTATAAAAATAAAAAAGTCCACATGACAGGCCAACCAATATATCGGTCTGGCTCTAAACATATGATATAAGTAGGGAAAGAGAGAAAAAAAATCTGTTTGAGAGTAAAAAAAACTTTGCATATAGAATAATGAAATTAATCAGGTATTCAAGAGCGCCCTCACATGGACTTTGGGATCTGGCCACTGTCTCACCTCTGAGGTGGAGCACCTTCTCGTGACGCACGCACATTTTCCACCCAACCTCCATGTGCGCTGTTCTCCTCACCCCCCACCCACACCTCCCTGCAGTTCCTCCATGCAGTCTCTGAGTAATGGGGACAGATGGCTGGCAGCTTCTTGCTGTTTCTTTGGGTTCGTCCACCACCCCAACCCCCACTTTCTCCACCGCCCCTGGTCTCCTGCAACTGATGGCTCGGTTGCAGAGACTCCCACGGAATAGCAATGCGGCCCCTATCTCTCTCTCTTTCCCTCTGCAGGCTGAGGGGTTATGTGGGGGAGAGACGGAGATGAGGGGGGAGGCGGTGTGAGATGGTGGGGGTGGTTTGAGAGGGAGGATTACTGCTGACAGAGGAGAAATGCTGTAGGCTTGCAAGTGAGGACAACTGCACGGAGTTTGTGATGTAAGGTGGTGTGTGTGTGTGTGTGTTTGCTGCTGCAGGTGTGCGTTCATGCATGCTTTCCAACTCTCCTCTCCTGCCTGTCCCTGCCTCAGGTGATGTACTGTACTGTGTAGGTTCACAAACACTAACAGTGCAGAGAAGGACACTGCATGCACAGAAGGCTAACCTCGAGACATACAAAGGAGAGACAAGGAGGAACAGACCTCTGAGCGAGCCCAAAGCTGTCTGTAAGTACAGCAGTACAGTATAGGTTGTGTGTTTTTTGGTCTAACAGTATAATTACATCATGTTGAAGAGTTGTTCACGCTGACCTATTTATTATTGCTGTCTCTGTGCTGCATTTGATCTGTGGTGCTGCTGCAGCTGTAGTCAGGCTCAGCCAATACTGTTCTGGCTGATAAAAATGCTTTAACCATGACTTTGACACTGATGCAATGCCAGTCTTACAAAGAGTCTATTTGACTTTTCAAAACAGTCTAAAATAATAATCCCTATTCTGTTATATCTCTTCATGAAACTCATTTGCCACATTTCAAAAGTTCAATCTAAGACATTTTGAAACTGTTTGCCCATATCGCTCTAAGCTTGGGTATTGAACTCGATAGGCCTACTTTTAATGGTACCGAATTAATGATGTCGGCATTACCTGAGTAGCCAAATTTCAGTGCTGTCACAGAGGGGTGCGAGGTCCTATGCAAACTTGATGTGCGAGGCCCTGCTCACACGCATGAATCATATGCACATATTCTAGTTGTACTGTATTACTACACAGGTAATCTCACTATTTTACATTTTTGTCCAGATATAATACAAGCAATGTTGCAGCAGTGCAGCTTGTGATTTCTCCCTCTACAGATGAGTAAGTTAAGAGTTAAGACTAAATATTCATAACTAATGTAATTTTCTTAAGTCAGCCTTGTTTCTATATAGTTGAACATTTTACTTGTTAGTCTTGGCAGCTCCCTGGTGTCCTTCCTTGTCCTTTTTGGGGATATTCTCATAAAAAGGCTGGTGTGGATCATATAAAAGATGTCACTTCTCAACTTTGTTTATTAGTCTCTTGTTCTCCCTGTTGGCTTTGATGATGTGGAATACAAACTTTAAGGATGTCAGCATTGATATTTCCTACATAAATTATGTTGGAGGTGAAGCAAGTGCACAAAACTTTGCTAAAACAGAGTCAGGGTGAGTGTTTCTTCAATCAGGCAACATGTCAGTCTGCGACACATCGCTTCAGTTAGGATGCAGTGTTTTCTCCTCCATCTGTCTGAGTTATTTGCATCGCTTTCCGTTAGGAAGTTCCATTATCACAATAAAGTAGTCCAGTATGCATGGTCTAGGGCTGGAGTATATTCACTTTGATTTTTGTTTCGTTTGCATAAAGTGCAAAGCCGCACAGAGGCGTGAGGCCCTGTGCAGGTGCACACTTCGCACAGCCTGTGCCACGGTTGCCTTCAAACCTTGATGCAAACTGGCCAGGGTAACATGTCTAACCAAACACAAAATATATTTAAATGCCTACGAGCGTGATGTTAGCATGCCTGCAGCCAGCACCTAAAAAACAGTTTTGCCAAATTAACCTTCCATAGACAACAAAACTTAAGGTGAGGCATTGACAACTTTTGTTGACAGGTTCAGGCAATTAATTAGCTAGTTAGATAAGTTGTTGTTGTTGGAGATGTCTGGGCTGGTTTCACTGTTTTGGTTGATGTTAGCTTAGCATTTTTATCAGCATTAGCAACAGTCAGCCACTGGCTGTGTCCAAAATTCCTTACCAAAATCCTATTGACAAGTTAGGGAGGGGAAAGGGAGGTGAGTATTTTATTTTGTTTGGTGTCTAAAATAACAAAAATGTTCTAAATAAATAAGAAGTTTGGACTTATTTTTACAACTGAATTTACATCTTTGTTACAGAGAGAATAAAGTACAGAAGAGATGCTGGGTACTGAGTTTCAGGTACCAGTATTATAAAATGTGACAGTAGTCAACCATACACACAACCAAGAAATGTCTGTGTTATTTCATCAAGGATGTCACAGAGCTCCTGCAGTATGCAAGCAATTTATCTCATTAAATTATGAAGACAGAAACAACAAAAAGCAAATCACAGCAGGCTATAGTCCCCTGCAGCATCATATCACATGATATAGATAAAATGCTAACTTGTGTCTGAAAACAAACCCCTTGCACATTTATTTAATGTTGATATTTTACTACATGCAAAAAAGCCAAACTGACAGGATCAGCAAACAGTGTATTAGATAACTACATAAGTCAAAAGAGACAAGCATTCTTTGTTTAAATGCCAACAATTACTGTAATAAAATACGCTGAGGGATAGCACAGTGGTATATTCAGCGCATAGCAATTTTCTTTATGTGCCAAACAGATGACACAGCACCACCATTACAGTTCTAATAAAACCTAAAACCATACAGTCTCCAGAGGCCACGTAATGGTTATTCGCCTGACTCTGGACATTAGTCGTGACAAAAATGGGAACAGATAGGGAATAAACGCTGTGCTGATCAAATCATGTATTTGACTTCATCTGTCCAGCCGTGCAGCCTGACCACCCTGATCTAGTTCTGATTCCACACACCGATTGAAGCTAAAAATAGCTGATTTAAAGCCAAAAGCGTGTGTTAGCATTGGTTGGCATCGTGATGCCGGTTGACAGGGTGGATGAAGACAGATGCTGATGATTACAGGTGGCGCGGTGGGGATAATTATGTATAATGTGTGGTTATTTGGGACAAAACATTGGGACACAGGGAAAATACGGGACTATGAATTTAAGATGGGGGCAGACTAAACAGCTGGGTTTAAGAATGATGACACAGGAATGGGGGATAAAGACGTGGACATGAGCTGAATGCTGATAAGCCTTTAGGATGGACAAGGCGGGGGTGGAGACAGAACAGGGTTAGGGATGAATGTGAAGACGGTGAGATAAGGGTGAAGCTGTGAACATGAGATCTCCGGATCTGAAGACGAGCAAACAAGAAGGGGTGGCTTACATTTCTGGTCTTTCCAGGTGACGGTGGGCTCAGGCCGACCCACTGCCAGACAGTAGAGGTTTACATTCTCTCCTTCGTTCACCGACACGTTTTTTGAGATGTTGACGATCCTGGCCGGCACTGAAAAACAAGATCACGCTGTTAAAATGCAACCTCCAAATCACCTTTTATTTTATACATTATTGATGACGTATGGCCGTACGGCCTATTAAGGTGTTTAAAGTACGATGCAGATCCCTGCACCGAAGACAGACAGGCAATCAGTTGATTAATGATCTGTGCCCGAGTGCTTACTGAACTGTGCAACAATATGCTTGACCGTCTACTTAAAATGCACTGAATTCTAAACGGCTGCAAATGGGCATTAAAATCTCCTTCTCTTGACATCTAATCTAATTTGATCTTACAGAAGGACATTTGTAGAAGTGGGAGTGGGAATTTTAACTTCGACTTTTGAAGTGAAGGACCACCCTTGAATGCTGTTTTTGCCCCAAACTCACAAAGTGTTGGAGCGCTATGCATGTAGTTAGTTTGATAACAAGATGGCCCTTGAATTTAAATGGCCCATTATCATTGTTTTTAATGAGCTTGGCCCTGAGATTGCTTTTTTTTCCACGAGACATGTACTGAGGATCCTATTTTTCTCTATCTTGCTGGAGTTGAATACTCGCAGTGATAAAGCACAGATTGGAGTGGCAGTAAAGCCGCTCCTGCCTTGATGCACTGACTTGAGGGTGTAATTATTTTGTGTGATATCAAGCTAGGGCTGGAATTTGCAGGCAACTTGGAATTAGGTATATATGGTCATCTGTGCCAAGCCTTGGACCCCGCAGACAAGAGTGTTTGTTTGGCTGCAGTGCGATGTGAAAACTCTGTTAGTAAGCGGCGAACATTGTCTCTGCCACCTGTGTGGTGTGAGCCAGGCCGCGTGTTGTCGTTCCAACAGAATGTACCTAATATATCCTGTTAAAAGTTTTCAGTTTCACCCTGCTGGTGATGAATAACTGCAATCTGCACGACACACAGTCCAAAATCTGCATGAAAATTGACACATGCAGGGGGGGAAAAGGTCTGAGATCCATCGTCTGGGCAGTCCTGCGCCAATACATCGTGTCACTCAGGATCAGTCGGACTCTCGCTCACTTAGCAGCTGACTTGATGACTGAGCCACAGTCGAGGTGCTGCACTGTCAGTTATTTAGTCAGCCAGTTGGACAGTCCCTCTGTGTACCTCATCTCCTCCACACACATCCTCATCCATCTAATCTGCCTAACATTCTGTTTATTAAGACAAGTACGACAAACTGGCCACATGGAAATAACAAATGGGTTTAGACTCTTTCTTTCGCTTTCTCACTGCAGCCAACTTTCTCAGGGTTCTCACATCCTTTTCCAGGACATTTTCAGTGATGAGCTATGACAGACAGTGATTGCACCATACACTAATACATGCCTTGTCTTTAAAAAGTCATTCAAACATCATTATTTGTATCTGTTCAACCAAGAAAATGATCTGTGTCCGTATTCAGATAAATAATTTGAGGAGGTATGCCACCCCCCTTGTTAGCAAAATGACCAAAATGCATATACCTTGTCAACCACCCCTTTAACTGAGAGACATTGAGCAGTCTGTATCTTGGATAACATACTCAAATTTGGGTGCATCTCTACCCTGCAAGGTATGGCTATAAGTTTCAATGAAATGACCTCTTACATGCTTAGAAATTATGATGAATTTATTGCAGAATAATGCAAGAACTATTTAATACTAATACTACAATCTCCTCTTACTGATCTTCTTATTTATTTCTTTGTTAAAAGCCATTTTAATATTGATTGATTTTTAAAAAAAAATATTATTCCACCATTGTGTTTTATTTTGTTTCTTCTGGAAAGCCCTTTGGGCTCTATGCTTGGCTATGTAAATATTATCATTAATTTATAACCTGAATCCATTCTATTTTAAGAATTATATTAACCACTGCTGCCTGAACATCAGTAACACAAATAGCAGCCAACCAATTGTGTGCATTTTAAGTAATATGCACAAAAAAAACAAACAAACAAACAAATTTCCAGGACAGCATCACATTTCCTAGGACATTTTACTTTTTATCTCATTTTCCATCACTGCAATTGTTTTGCAGGCTCTCTAGGATGTGTGAGAACCCTTTTTCTGGTTATCTCTTACCTGCACTAGGCTTACTTTACTGCAGCCACACACACGGGCCAACTGAGGTTTAAAGACATAATCAAGTAATTACATTTTGATCTAAGCATAAATACCAACTTTAAATGCTCAAACATCATAAAACATTAACTACTAAGTTGTCTGTCATAAATTTAAGCATAAATTTAAGCACAATTTAACAGAAAAGGATCTTGGAAATGTAACCATAAAAAGTCTTAATCACTTCCCCCGATGTCAAACCTCAATCACACCTAATAGACAGCCATACACTTGGATGAATGACAAAATGCATAATTGAGTCATTTAGCGGATGTTTTTTTTATCCAAGGCTGCTTTCAGTACCACATATTTCTTTTGCAGTCGCTGTGGCAATCAGATCTGCAGACTCTGGGTGTATTAGGGAAATGAGCCAGCACTTGTACTGGATACAGTAAACACTTTAAAGTCACTTACATCAGATTCTTATTCAGTCTCAACTCGGCTGCTTACCTTGGACGATGAGGTAGACGTGGGCGATGCGGGGCTTGTTATTGGCCTGGAAGGTGCAGGTGTAGGGCCCCTCATCGGTTACTTGTACCTTGTCGATGTGGATGGAGAAATCGCTGTTGTTGCTGTTGGCCAGCGTCACACGCTTGTCCAGCGACCACTTGTCTGTCCCCGTGAACAGGATGTTAGAGCGGTTCAGCCAGGCCTTGTGGGTCACCTCCTCATCGATCCGACATCTGCGAGAGGACAGGAAGTGATCAACACGCAGTGTTAGGGAGTAACTACATGCAGATGAAATACAAAATAAAGGTAAATGTACAGTTACTGAGAAAAAAAAAGTGTAATTAAATTAGTCACAAATCAACACGTTAGTGATTACAAAGGGATTGCATAATTTTTTTTTCTTTGTTAGTCGTTTCGTTTTGTTTTTGTTGCATAGGGTTTTTTGTTGGTGTTGCAAATGTGCATTTTCCCTAATCAATAGCTGACTACATTGACAATCAATGATCATTAATAATTAATGATACAAAATGCATGTTTTTTTTCCCTCAGTTTAAAGTGTCATACAAACAAGCATCAAATTTGTTATGAATTTATGAAGCACAAACAATTTAAACAATAGCTTAAAACAATCAGGCTCTTGCTCGAAACGGTTGCTCTTGTCCATCCGTCCTTAAAGTTTGTGTAAAGCGATAATAAATGTGTTCTGCCTTTGTCACGCCACAGAAACACATACTATTAATTACCCAGACAAATCTGAATGATTAAAAAAAAATCACTAAGCATATTAAATTAAGTCTGAAAATTGTGAAAAAAATGGGCAGTTTTTTCTGCTCTGAAACACCAGGAGTGTGTCCATGCCTCTGTCTCAAGTGTCAAACACCACTACGACTGGAAAATGACCTGAAATATGGACACTTCGTCTAGCAGATTTATTGAGCTAGTACAGAGATATCTGAGCCACCAGGGCCAGAGGACGGTGACAGGATGGTAATTTTTTGTGTGTGTCACGTTGATGGAACTGAAGTGAGCTGAAATGAACTGCTGGGCTGATTTGGACTGAGAGGTATGAAGGTATGTTTGTTATTGACCATTAGGGAAGTGAAGGGAGGGGGAGGGAAGAAAATGAGGAGCAATTACTGCCATAACAAGACCAAACCAAGCCATGAGAGAACCCGTGAACTCTGGAGACATGGTTCACAAAACATACATTTTCTTTTAATAAATGTTTAACTGGATAAGTTCTAAAGAGCAATAAACTGATTAATCATCTGCATCCCTACGTGTAGGAATACCTCTTTGTTTGATATCATTCCTCAACAACACAGGTCAGCATTAAGCCAGTGTGACAAATATGGAAGAGTGCAACATCCTCAGTAGCAGGATGGCTTACAAGATGTCTCTGTCTAGTCAGACAGCATTCATTGGGCAGTATGTGCTCAAATTTTGAGCATTGTTTTTCTCGTTTGAATTTGCACTGCCTCTCATCTGCCTATCAAATCAATGCACATTGCTCCAGGCAACCTGAGTCTCCATGCCTTCAACCAGCCGACCACGGCAGGTGGTCATGTCATCAGAAGGTCCTTTCAATGCTGGAAATTCAGCAATATTAAATCTGAAATGGGCTCAAACGTTTCTCTACAGCAGTGGTTCCCAAGCAGTGTGCCGAGGCAAGTTCAGGTGTGCCGTGGGATATTGTGACAACCATATATGATGATGGCAATGTACAACTATACAAAAAGATATGAATTAATTTTTAATTTACCACATCAGTACTTTGTATGCACTCATTTCCCAACACAGAGGCTCATTTTCTACCTTAAAAAAGGTTTTAAAAACAATTTTCGCTGTTTACACAGTTGCACGGTTTATAGGAATTCTTAGAGTGTGTGACCCATATCTTTTTTCCCGCCTGCACTCAAGGAACTCTGCCTCCCATTGTCTAGTACTTACTGCCTCCCTTGTTGCTTGTGGATAGTTTGCATGGATATACTAAATACAGGTTTGCCTTGAGATTTTGGCTTACCCTTTGGTGAGCCTTGGGCACAAAAAGTTTGAAAGCCACTGCTCTGCAGTGTAAAGCTTATTTGTTTGAAATGCTCTATGTCAAATCTGAGCAGACATCTATAGGTTAATGTTTCCACAAGCAGTCACATAAAATAAGTTTTGAAATTTACACTTTTAAGACTTTTCACCTTTATTGTCCAGTTTACACATTTGTTAGAAAAGCAGTGATTAAAATAGTTACATTACTCAACACATTTTTTAACAGGATAATGAGTAATCTGTAACATATTATATTTCAAAAGTCACCTTCCCAACACTGTCAACAGATAAGAGGCCAGTTTGAGATGATGTTTTTAGGGTTAAACACCCAAGAAAATCAACACTGAGTGTCTTGGTGCAGTATTGAGCTTCCATGAGCCACCAGAAGAACTTCAATGTACCTTGGAATAGATACACATACACATTTGAAGTTTTTGAAAGGATGGAACACCATTATCCCCCCCAAAAGTCCCTCTTTTGGTGTTTTAATCATGGTGATAAGTGCTGTTTACATTGGTCCACAATCTCCCATAGGTGCTCAATTAAGTGGAAACAATAACTGCAAAGTCCACAGCATATGATTTACATCATTTTCCATTAATCAAACCATGCGAGGACACCTAATGCCCTGTACTGTATGTAAGCATCTGCATGCATTATGTCTCTATACACATTAATTCAGTTTTCTTTATTTGTCAGCCGCCTGTAACACAGCACAAATGAGGATGCATCGTTCTTACACATGTGGAGCAAAATGGTTCAAATTATAAAAAGAGATCTCTGACATCAGTTGTAAAAGAGTCAACAGCTTGTGAGCAAGAGCGGTGCTCATTCACCATTATTCTCTTCACAGCTGGGCATCTTTGTTTTGACTGTAAGTAAATGAATGCAGTCCAAGATATGCACAATAGAAGTCCAGAGGTCAACTGGCCATTTGTGTAAAACTGGCTGTAGACTCACTCTTTTTTTAAAGTAATGGCAAAAGGGAAGTAAATCATGATTGTTGCTCTAAAAGATGCTTCAAAGCAGGAACCATGGCCCCGAGGTGTGACTTCAGTTCTTGACTTGGCCACTAGATGTCCCTACCCAGCTTCAACTCGCTGCAAGGACATGCCTCTGTAGTGCACATGTTTAATTGATATGACCTGGATAAATATCACTGTTGAGGTAGATCTTAGATCACCTGCCAAGTCAGTGGCGGTGACACCACGATGCATAACAGCCACGGTGCAGCTGAGCTTGGAAGTCTTCAACAAATAAGCTAAGACACTGGGCTCATGTTCAGGATGACACATGACCTCAGGGCTAAATGACTCACAACAACTAAAGAAATAAGAGAAGAGAAGAGGAAAAAAAGATTTTGATTAAGATTCAGTTTGTGCCTGGTGGGTTTAAATGAAGAGACAATATAGCAAGAAATCCCACCATAAAAATTCATTATCTGTGTACAAAAGCTCTATTAATCTATTTTTAAAATTAATCACTTCTGCACTGATGATGTTGCCACAGGACTGCAGGCCCAGAGGAAATGAGCACCATAATAGCATCAAATGTGCCTCGTCTTAATGGCCCGCATCAAAGCCAACACAACAGCCTTGTCTCAAGCATAACACAAGTATTTGTGCCACTTGGGCAAAATGATTTTACATGAAAATGGAGTTTATTTATAAAGCTCTTTAGTCTTTTGTTTGTCAGCTATTGGCCATCGAGTGCAGACTAAACTTACACATCTGATTACAAAATATGCCATCACATCTGGTATTGATGGAGCATTGAAGGCAGCTCTGTGCTGTGAAATCAAACTTTCAGAATAATAGGAGTACAGTGCAAGCACGGTTTGAAGCAGTGGTTTCCAACCTGGGGTTGGGATGCCTCCAGGGATTGCCACACAAACCTGAGGGGTCGTGAGATGGTTAACAGGAGAGCAAAGCAGGAAAACACACTTCTGTCACGAAAACGGGTTTATTTTTGCAGACTTTGATCTAATCTTTGTGTTTTTTCATGCAAGTTACAGGATATTGTTACTTCTTTGGGCCTCTAAAAAGCATTCAAATAAAATAAACTCAGGGGCAACAGTCACAGAAAGAATAATCAGCCTTTGGCTCTACTTGTAAAAACTGTAGACTTATGTAACTTGAACCAGAGGTAGTGGTATAATTTTTGTTGGGAACTACTGGTTTAAAGCACTGAAGGGGATTACCACTAACATGAAAAAAGGTTTTTAAAAGGTACTGTATACTTAAAACATGTTGTTTTTTTTAGCTGTTAACTATTACTATACCATGATGAAACACATTAATGCTGTTGTAACTGACATTTCTTAATACATTTATAAAAATCAGCATTTCAAGGGTTGAAAATGGCCCAAAATGCCATCTACTGTTTTATATCATCTTAAACCTTCCGAGCCCAGTCCTGAAATAGAGTCGATCGTTTGGGACTGCTCTACACCATTGACATTTATATGAAAAAAGAGCATTAACGCCTGCTAATCAGAGTTGTTCGGCCCGCCTCCCAGAGCCCCGCTCTTGAGTGGGAGTATGTTTAAAACAGCACTCATTTTCAAATAGGCCTATATGCTGATTGAGACTCATCATTCACAGGGATTTGCAATGTTTCCTGACAGCTGAGAAGCACCACCAGACTGAACTCTTTCTGTCAATTGATGAGCAGCAGGGCTACAGATATGTACTGCCACTCCCCTGCCAGTGTTGCCAGATTGTTTTGATGTTTTCCAGCCCAATAATTGCTCAAAACACACCCAAATTGATTAAAAACACACACACACACACGTTATCTACAATACATAATGAATATGAATAGATAAACAACAATAGTATAGGGGTTCAACAATTTTTCAATATGACATAATAATAAAACAACAATTTAAGTGTTCACAAGTGGGCAATCAGATAGGACACTACAATGCAAGAATAAAACTTTGCCTTAAAATTAAAATGAAGGCAAAGTAAAGTGACAGCAGAAATAACAAAAATAATAGATTTTTATCTAACTTGGTCAGCTGCAACCAGCCTCGACAGTATGCCAAATTAAAGTGCACCCTCCACACACACATACACACACATGCTTGAAGAGAGAGAAGTAATCACATGCTAGAAAAAGCCAAACGAATAATGATGTTTTAATGTTGCAAGCAGTTTCTGTTATAATGAAAAAGCAGCTTTGATAGCAGCAGATCTCCCCTCAGCAGAATAAATAAAAATAATGTCAAATCAAAGTTGTGCTGAGTGACTGGATGTATTTGCATTTGCAACTAAAGAATATAGCTCTATTTATAAGTTCTGTCCACCTGCCCAAGCCCATTTTAACCCCCTCAAAAGTGGTTGTCCTGTGCAACCCTACCCA
>JAJHUR010080428.1:0-14094 GCA_027495735.1 Lutjanus campechanus | reverse complement strand
TCAGCGAGGACAAAATGCACTTCAGAAACCCCATCAGTGCCAAAGACCGTTTGTCAGCATGTCTCAGGTAAAATTACATTTTTTTTTAAAAATGTGTAATTTGCAGCCTTTTATTATATTTAATACATGTTTAATAAGTTGTAGGCTTTACCCTGCAGATTCAGATGGATTTTGATTGGCTGTCTGTGTTTCTATTGTTCATCAAATCGCTCTGGAAGTGATTTCAGCAATGTTGCTCACCGCTGTTATTGTAATTATAGTTGTAGTTTGCACTTTACCATCCACTCGAGATCATTTTCAAAACAATATAAATATATTTATCTTTCTTTGTGTGGACAGCCCTTACAGCCCTTACTTCTGTGAGCTGTGTGTCACAGCCTCGGCTGCAGGACAAACCAGTCAACTTTCCTCAAAACCTGCCCTGGTATATAGTACTACACAGCTGAGGAGTTACAGTATAAAAAACTGGTTAAATGATGCTTAAATTGTATTTGACTGTGAGATCAGTCTTTGCTATGGCGTTTCACTAAAACAAATAAGCTAAAAAAAACAAACAGAGGAGCAGCTCAGTATGTGCTAATTTACTCAGATAAAAAAGAGAGTAAATAAGATGGATAAAGTGTCTGGGGAACGGCTCATCAGGAAAGTTTTCTTAGACTACATCAGTGCTTCAGATGAAATCAATCATGTTTGAAAATTTCCATATGCCAGAGTGGCTCCTTGACCTACTCAAACTTAACAAGCTTTGATAGAAAAGTGATTGCAAATTTGTCTGAAATAGGATTTTCGTCTCAGATCTGAAAAACTGTTCAGAACCACTAAAGCGCCTCTAAATTTATATAGCGCGTGTTTGTCGGCGGGATAACACCAAGCAGCCATTTCTAGTTATTTTTAATGAAGTCTAAATATTTATCTTCAATAAAAAACGCCCCGTGAGTGCTGAACAAAATCTTGGCTCGCTGCCCTTTCTGTGGATGATTTAAAAGCAAAATTTACATTTTTTAAAATGGTGCAGAGGTCAAAGACTGAGGTCAGAATCCAAATACGTCTCCCGGGGGACAGTTTATTTTCCTCCTCTTAAAATAACCCAAAAGCTGTGCAGCCTTTTGCATTTATTCCTGTTTAAATTGGGTTAATTTGAGTCCAATTTGTCAGCTTTGCAGAAGTAAAGGTTGTATTTGACTCCGATCGCTCGAAGCACACAAATTATGATTGAAGAAAAACTGAAGTTGGTGGATTAACAGTCGTTCAGACAGGAAACCTGACAAGCTGCTTGAGTGTTAATACTTTTGGTCTTTCCTTCCAGTTATGAAAAGATTTCACTCACCAACTTCATTGCTAAAATCTAGCAGACATAGTTTCAAAACACATGAGAGATTGCACAGACAGCTTTCAGGCAAATATGGACTTTGACCGTATTATATAAAACACTTATTTGGAAATGAAAATGAAGGTGAATCTTCAAGTTGTTACTCAAACCATAAACATTCATTAGATCTTAAAGAGCTACCTCCTGGTTCAACTCAAGGAAACTTAAAAAAAGGGAGGAAGAGTCATTGCATCACTGTGTAGCGTGTGAACACACATCGGTGTCGCACTTGAAAGCTCTCGGTGCAGTTAATGTGGAGGTAAATGAGCAGACGACTCCTTCATCTCTCCCCTCGCAGTTTCACAGGTTTTCAGTCTGGGTGATGGAGGCTCTGGTATTTTGGTGTGTAGTTACTGAACTCATGTTTCATGTGCTTTCAAGGTACATCTGGTTTGATATGTGTGTTAATTCAACAGTTTATGTGCATGTAAGTTACATAAATATCATGCTAGACTTGTATTGGACTGGAGATTCATGTGCATATGTGATTG
Source organism: Lutjanus campechanus (assembly GCA_027495735.1). Taxonomy (NCBI): domain Eukaryota; kingdom Metazoa; phylum Chordata; class Actinopteri; order Lutjaniformes; family Lutjanidae; genus Lutjanus; species Lutjanus campechanus. Next base: position 12,234 of record JAJHUR010080428.1, on the reverse strand, counting down.
AGTGAGTTAAACTAATGTTAGCTAAAACTGTGATAACATCCTAACTAAATTAACTCTGAGCCTGTTAGCTAACGTTGTTATTTTCTCATGATCAGTTCGTTGTAAAATGTTTTTCTGAAAGTTTCTGACATCCAAGAAATATATGTTGTTTTAAAGCGACGTGTGTCTTTATAGCCTACCAGTGCACAATTAATAATCAGAGGAGGTCTGTAAACGTTTCATTTGAATACATGATATTCCCATAACGTTAGCTATTATTAGCCCCGTCAATCACCGTAAAGCAGCCTCCAGATCATGGCGGAAGAGAGGAAGGAATGAAGAATAATGTTACAGAATTTGTTAACAATATTTATTTATCCTAAACTCAATATTTTCAAGGGTAACTTCACTTGCAACTTGTTAGCAACCGTCTTTTTTAAGACAAGCAAAAGCTTCAAAATTCTGTGTCAAAGGACAAAATGTGAAAATCACTTAAGCTTGTGTTAACCACGGACCTTATTTCAGGCATCTAACCAAAAACCCATCAAAAAACCCACTGACTTTGAGATGAGGGAGCCAGATGTGCTAATATGCTAACTCATTTCTGGGTTTTAGAATTCATTCCTGCAGCGCTGTGATCATCTTTGGATACTATTTGGAGACCAAGAGCAAATAAACCAATGCAAACATAAGTTATTTCTTTTGTTAGAGGCATTTCTTCTATCCAGCATCATATGATGTAGATATGTCGGGTTTAAGTGGGCTTCTTCATCATCTCCCACAGCACCAATGTTTGGCACCAAGCAGGGAATAAGAAAGTTGGTATTATGATGTAATGATCCTTTCTTCTTTTTTAGTTTCCTGCTTCAGCGTTGACCTCCCGTACATTCGATACATCCACGGTTTTACAAAGCGATGGAAAACATTTTTGGAGGAGTCTCTTTTTGTTTTCACTTGAGTGTTCATCATAGACCCACACAAGTAATAACAGGTTAAACTGGGGGTTTGTGTAACCGCTCACGTTGCTAGCCATATTCTGTATCAAAATTATTCATACCTTGAATTCATGATATGACTATAACTGGTGATTCAGTATTTGGATTTGACATTTACCCTTAAATATGCAAAGAGTTTCAGGAATGAGCTTTTGAGGCAACTCATAGGTTAGACGATTTTTAAAAAAAATGACTCACGTCTTGGTTGTTCATGTCCCAGTAGGGTCTCTCTCCGTATGAAACCACCTCCCACATGACGATGCCGTAACTCCACACGTCGCTGGCCGTGGTGAACTTCCTGTAGGATATGGCCTCTGGAGCCGTCCATCTGATGGGGATCTTCCCTCCGGGGGAAAGATAAGTCCCAGTGGCCTCCTAAAACAGCCATTTTGGTTCAGTGAATAATGGTTTATTGATTCCTTTGTCTGAGTGGTTTGCATGTCCAAAAAGTTTAGCTTTAAAGGTCCAGTGCATACGATTTGTGGGGATTTATTGGCATTTTAATTAGTGTATAATCCCCTGAAAATAAGATTTGGGTTTCGTTGTCTTTGAATAAGTCATTTATATATACAAAGGGCATGGGTCCTTTTCTGTGGAGACTGGAAACTGTGGAAACTGGTGTCTGCAGTAGCCCAGAATGGACAAACCAAACACTGGGCCTTGATACAGATGTTTTTTTTTGCGCCCACCATAGTTTCTGCTACATGCTTGGAAGGGGAGGGTGAGGCAAACGGTATTCAGTTGGTTGAAATCTATAAGCTGACTGGTAGCTGCTCCAAAATCCTACACACTGGTCCTTTAAAAGTTATTCTTTGATTGATGTCTATGAAAACTCTATAATAAATGTATTTTCAAAGCTTAACAAAAGCAGTGCATATAAACAGGCTGTGAATGTTTAATTTAAGTAATGAACAATAATGAATTTGGAACCAGGAAACAAACAAACAGCAGATTGTGTGTATACAGTATGTTCACATCCAGTTTGTGTGTATAGATTCCTTCTGTGAGTGTGTCTTACCCTCGTGGTGTAGGCAGCCTCTGGGTCGTCCTCCAGAACCCGACTCAGGCCAAAGTCGGACACCTTACACACCAGGTTGCTGTTGACCAGGATGTTTCGAGCCGCGAGGTCTCTGTGAACGTAGCTCATGTCCGACAGGTACTTCATACCTGAGGCGACGCCGCGCAGCATGCCCACCAGCTGGATCACCGTGAATTGGCCGTCGTGTTTCTGAATCATTGGAATCATACAGAAGAGCAGGTTAACACGGACACCCACGACTAGCTGGGCAGCCATGAGTGAGAGCATTTTATCTGTGATTTAGTGCATTTTCAGTCCAGTGGAAAAATGCTACTCAAAACTAGTGCCTTGTTGCATAAACCACATTTAGTTTCTTTTTTTTTTCCATTTATTATTTTTTGGGCCTTTTTCTGCTTTTATTTGACAGGACGGCTGACGTTAGGACAGCTCTACCAAATGAGCTACCAAAGCACCCCAGACCACCTTAAGATTCAAACTTAAGCAAAATATTTTCCTACGCAAAGGGGTTCACTTAGGATCACTGCATAGAGCCTCTTTTAGTAGCAGTTTTAGTGTTTAGATTAATGCTATTTAGTATGCTAAAACAGTATGTGACATTTTTTAGTATGTCCGAAACTTTAGTATGAAACCAGTACTATGCGAGGCGCATACAGGAAATATTGCAGTATGCAAGCACTGGATATCCCACAATGCAATGCAGTATTGGAGACAACAACAACAACATAACAAAGGTGGGCAGTGACGAAGGCAGTTCTGGCATAAGGTCAATAATACCTCAGTTTAAATATCAGTAAGGTTTTACTCTGCTTGGTGTAATTTTTGTTTTTTAATTAGATCAATGGGTTTTCCTTTATGCAACTCATTTTTTCATCAGGTATCCTTTTTATTTGAGGGAAACCTTAGCCTAAGTGGTTTTATGCAACCGTGCACTATAGATTTATGTATTTTTCATAATAAATAAGATAATAAAAGTCATGTACCCGAAGAAAAGCATCCAGAGATCCATTTTCCATGTATTCTGTGATGATCATCAGTGGTTTACCTAAACAGAAATATCAGGCTGAATTACAACAGGCACATAACCCAAATACTACTATGACTAAGGGTTCGCAGATTTTGCCAACAGCTCACATCTTGTGACGACTCCCTCCAGCCTGATGATGTTCGGATGGTCAAACTGTCCCATGATGGAGGCCTCGGACATGAAGTCTCTCCTCTGTTTGTCCGAGTATCCCGCCTTCAGACTCTTGATGGCCACGTAGATCTCCCTCTTTCCGTGCACGCGCAGCCGACCGCTGCACACCTCCCCAAACTCTCCTACACACATAGAGCAAACAGCAGCGTCAGCGCCAAGTAAGCATGTGTGTGTGGGTTAGAGTGTGTGTGTGTGTGAGCGAGTGTTAATGCCAGGCTTACCCATGCCAATAACCCTCTCAATGTGAATACTGCTAACATCAATCTCCTTGGCAAACTCGTGGACGGCCTGATCGGGGTCTTCATAGGTGAACGGGTCCACGTAGATTTTAACTCCTGCAACGGAGAAGAGGCGGGACGGGACAGGAAAACGAGGGAGGAGAAGGAGGGATGCAGAGGAGGGTGAGAAATGTGAGTTGTATAACTGCTGCATATGTTATGTAAATGTCTTTGGCAGTATGTGTTTATGATGTGTGCAGGTGGATTGAAGAGAAGAAAACAGGACATCCATCTGTCTCTTGTTTTTTTTTTATTCAGTACAGTATATGTGCATAGTGCTGCAACTAACAATTATCCCCATCATTTCTTAATCTGATAATTATTTTCACGATTAACTGATTTATCGTTCAGTCTATAAAAGGTCAAAAATTGTTAAAAATGCTCATCACAATTTCCAGAGTCTAAATGAGCATCTTTAAAATGCTTCTTTTGTCCAACCAGCAGTCCAAAACCCAAAGACTTCTCATTTACTATCTTAAATGACAAAGTAAAGCAACAAATCCTTACATTTAAGGCGCTGGAACCAGCAAATATTTGATGTTTTTGCTTGAAAAATGACTGAAAGGATTCATCTTTCACACAGTTGACCATGACGTTTCAAAACTTTCAAACAATCTTAGCTATAGGCTACATACATTAGGCATGATGGCCTATGTTCTGATATTGTATCTCTCTACACGGGTGTACCACAGGGCTCTGTATTGGGCCCACTTTATTTACTATTTATGTAGATAATCTGGGTCAGATGCTTATTTAAAGTTTATGCTGCTGACACTGTTATATATCGCTGTGCATCAACTCTTGTACAGGCCACTGAATACTTGAAAAAACCTTTTGTTGTCATTCAAAACACTGCTTGAGCTGAAACTTGTTTTAAATGCAGATAAGACCAAGCTTATGTTGTTTATCAGCTCAAGGAATAAGCCACAAAATATCCCTTCGGTGTCCACTCTTAGTGCAAAGGTTACAGGTTGTTAACTCCAGGGTATTTTGATTGACGACTCCTTCACTTTTAACACCAATGTGCTGTGCCTCTTGAAACATCTGAGGCTAAAAGGGGGTCTTTATTTTCAACAAAACAAGTTGTGTTTTTCTTTGAAGGTAAAAAAGCATCTAATTGCTGCAACTTTTTAACCTGTGTTGGACTGTGGTGATCTTTTATATACATGCACGCCTCTGCTCAGTGTCTTCATATGGCTGACAGCTTCCAATGCGTCCTTGATATTCATCACAACTTATAAAGCTCTGACTCAACGCTGTGAGTTATACTCTTGGGTAGAATGACCTGCTCTGGCGTAGGCTCTTAAATTCGTCCACCTTCATATATAAAGCAATTCTTGGTCTGCTCCCACACTGCCTATGTGTCTTTATCACTCAAAAAGTGCCAGACAGTCCTCTTTATGTTCTCGAGACTTCTTCATGCTCTCTGTCCAAATGGCTGAACAGAAATTGGAAGAAGGGCTTTGGGTATTGTGCACCTTTGGCCTGGAATATGTTAGAGAATGACTTGAAACTCCGAGGATGTCAATGATTGTAGTATTTTGTATTATTTCTCCCTTTGTGTTTCTGTCTGTAACTTTGTGTTTTGGCTGCTGGCTGTCTTGGTCAGGTCAGAGATTCTTAGTCTCAGTGGGACTCTCCTGGTTAATTAAAGGTTAAATAATTAAAAATAATCGATTATCAAAAAAGTTGGCAACTGATTTTCTTTCGATCAGCTCATCCATTAATCGACTAATTGTCGCAGCTCTGTATGTGTGTGTGCAGTACCTGGGTTTAGATGTTTCTCCTCCTCTGAGTCCTGCTTTGTTTTACTGTACTTGCTCCTCCTGATGAGACAAAAGAAATGATGGACATTTAACACACAGACGCAGAAGAGACACACAAGCCTGTCAGAGCCTGCCTGCAACCATTTCTTTTCACTTGTCACATGTTTTTTGTTGTGATTTTAACAGTTAAGAGCACTGACAAAGGGGCATGTGTCACATTGTTTTTAACTTAGTTTATTTTTTCCCCCCCAGCATTCATTGGGGTTTTTTCAGGATTTGCCGCAATAGAAAGCGATGACAATGAGAACAGAGAGCAGGACGGGCTGCAGGAAAGACACAGAGCGAGCAGATGAAAGCGTTTAAGGGAGAGAAGGGAGGAGGGGCGATGCCTCAGGTAGCGCAAGATAAAAGGTGTTTTCCATTAAACAAAGAAACTGTCAAAAACACCTTTGTGAGTGAGCAGGTGTGTGTTTGTGGGCACTCGCGCTTGCTTGTGTTTGTGTGTGTGCGTGTGTGCGAGATTGTGCACGACGGCGGAAGCTGACACACAAGCTGTGCTGCTGAAGAGACAGTAATGACAAGTCAGGGACAAAGGGATTATCACTGTCTCCACTCTAATCCCCTTTAAAAGCTCCAGGTAACACACACACACACGCACGCACACACACATTATTTAGCCACACAATAGCAGGGGAGGTGTGTGTGTGCTGTTTGTGTGGATTGGGGCCGTTCAAAAGCAGTAGTTAGTTAAGGGAGAGGCAGTACACATCTTGACGTCAGTGATGCACTGATGGGAAACTCTAACAAGCCTATAGGTGTGCATGCCTGCCTGTATGGATGCCTATACGTGCGTGTACGTGTGTGGGTGTGTGTTAGTGTGTTTGTGTGTGTATACCTGCGGCTAATGATGAAGACAGCTGCAGATATCAGCAGTAAAATTCCAACCCCGCTGACAGACAGCAGCAGGAACGCTGAGTTTACTCCCTCTCCAATCAGAGGGAAGGGATCTAACGGGGAAGGACACAGGAGTCACCGACCACAAAGTTCTAAATTGTGTCACAACAAACTTTAATGCATCATCTAGAACTTCCGACCATTATCGTCACAGTACCTGAATTGGTGGAGAACTCAAACGGGGCGCTGAACTCTCCATATCCTGCCGCTGTGCGAGCACGCACGTGGAACACGTACACAGTGAGGGGGTTGAGACCCGTGACATCGACGCTCCGAGAGAAGGTCCTCATTATGCGGTAGGACCTCTCTCTCTGATCCTGATTAGACGGGACAAAAAGAGGGGGCGCTTTTCAGTGCCTGACTGCAAATCCATCTCCACCATCAGTGAAATACAAACAGCGTGCCCACATATTGACATTCCAGACAGCAGCGTGAGCTGCATTAACCTGCGGGCGACTCACCTTTTCATAGAACTTGACCTCGTATTCCAGGATGACCCCGTTGGGTCGATCCGGCTGTTGCCACGCCAACGACAGACTGTGTCTGGTGACATCGGTGGCTTGGATAGACGACACTGGAGAGGGAGCTGAGAGGGAGGGAGAGATGGGAGATAAATCAGTGACAACAGTAAAACTTTGTAGCATGAAATACTGCATCTTCTATGATGCTAATAATAACATGCATAAAGATGCAGCGGCCGGAAGCGTCTTCAAACGTCACGACTTTTCTCTTTTAATCTGTGTGACACGTCTGACCTATGAAAGAAATACACTCGTAGGCTTTGACAAAGGAAGCACGGGCTTTGGATTAAAGAACAGTGGCCCTTGCAGTGAATATACACACATCTTTCAACACCGGAGGCGGGTCAGCTGGACGCACTGCCGCTGACCACCCCAGGAAGAGTGGAGGAAAGTGGCTCAGTGACTCAGGCTGGCCCACACAGAGAAACCTGCTGCACCACAGGATCAACGTGTTGCACTTTTGACAGGCAGACCAGTTCTCAACTGACACGAAGCAACACGCAAGACTCCGGGCAGGACGAGGGGAGGAGGACTCATGCTTCATGCATAAACACAGTCAAAGTTGATGGACAGTGTTTCTCAGAAGTTTAACTTCTTATGTGAGGGTGTTGCTTGTTTCATTAAACCTGAGGCAAATTTAAAAATATGTTCCTGTGTGTATACATGTACAGTATATGCATATATGTATTAGTGCTGTGAATTGGAAAGAATCTTCCAATATATTACCTATCATGATATAGGGGTTATGAGTCAATATATTATGATATATTGCAATACTGTGATACTAAGTCATATGTTACTTTTTCAAATCAAATTTTTGCTAAACTGTCACAGTTATAAAAGTTTACTTTTTATGCAATCATAACTGTGAGGACAGATAACATTGTTATATAGGGGGTTGGGTGTTTAAATGCAACACACAATAACCCACAAATCTTAGCCTGTATCATATCATAATACAGTTTTTTGAGAATCTATACACTATTCTGAATTTCATGAATTATCTGTATATATGTTGTATTTGTGTGTAGTTTGAAGAGACTACAACTCTCATTTGATTGTGCAACCCTGTGTTGTATAATGATAATAACTTACCTTCATACCTTGATGATACCTTGATACCTTAAAGATAACATTTAAGATTTCACAGCCCTGAATACAGCTCAATAGGTTTCAATGGCTCTTGTTTGTCAACAATCCCGTTGACCCAGTGCACCTGAGAACTGACCTAAATTTCATTCCTTCCTGTTCCACAGAGACGCGCCTCATTCTCCACTCTCTCTCTCTCCTCTTACATCCCTCATTTTCCAATCCTTTATGGTGTTTGTCCTCCTTTGTGGCTGTTCACATGATATCCGGCCATATGGTGGTGCAGGTTGGACTTGACACATCCCAGACAGCTCTCATGCTGTGCACACACAGCTAAGTTATTTCCCCGGGGCACCTGGAACTAAGCAGGTGTGCCGTTTTCTAAATGCCACCGCAAAGACTTAAAGCAACGACAGTTGAGATGTAGCAGCACAAGAAAAAGAAAAAAAAAAACGCACACTGGAAAACTAATGGAGAGCATGTGCGAGGAGCGCCACACACCAGCTGACACCTCCACAACTAAAATGAAACACGCCATAAAATGTGGGTGATTTTTCAAACACTTCTGTGGTCAAGAGCTGACACACGGAAAATCCCACCCTTACACACTCTCGCGCTGTTATGTGTCAACAATTTTGCTATGTAGTGTTGTAATTTACTACGTCGTATCCACTTTCCCCTCGACCAGCTCTGTCTATTTGTATTTAAGTCAGTGATTTACATTTTCCCAGAATGCTTTCTGACATCCCCTGGAGAACTCCCCTATAATTAATTCAGCTGTTGTTAGGTGTAGGAGGACAGAGTAATAACTATGGCAGCTATGACAGTGGTAGTAAGTAGTTGAAGAGAAAGCAAGAAAAAGTGTCTTCTTGCAGCGTTTCATTGTGTTGATGCTGTTGTTTGTGGAGAAACTCGTGTCTCTGCTTGTTCTATGATGGATGTGTCCTCGCATAATTCAACAACATCAGTTTAGTCCATTAAACTCTATTGTGGCATTATGTAAACAAGGCATTTCACATGCATTTGCAATATACAGTCTTGTTATGCAGTATTACAACGCAGTGATCATTTTATGTTTTTAAAAAAAAGTTGTGCCAATCTATTTCAGCTGCGCGTCGCATTTAATGTAAATGTATGGCAAGTCTGTTGGTATGCAGAACCGATTTTCTAATCTAATTTAGTCCATTTGTCTTCATCAAATGTTTCTATCCTTTTTTTAGTTCGCCGTGCATTGGACACAAACTCAGCAACTCCTCTGTCACTTCAAATTGGTCTTTAATACCCTTGATGAAAATGCCAAGCTGTGCTTTCATCAAGCGGAGAATTATGTTTTTATTTCAATTGCATATGAAGGGGTGGTTTAAATTTAGTAGAAACAACTAGCAACAAATGATTATATAACAAAAATAATTAAACGTGAGCTGATAAAGGCCGTGGGCCGGCAGTTTGAGACCCCTGCACCTAAATCTTACACACTGGATCTTTAATATCAGAGGCTGACTGATTCTGTATTTTAAAGACCAATATAATGAAGAAAAAGCCAGTTAATGTCTAAAAGTCTGGATCACTGAACATCAAACAAACCTGAAGACATCTAGGTGGAAGTCATTTTTGTTTTTTTGAGTCATTATTTTCATGTATGGAGCCTCCATTCAGAAAGCTGATGAACGTCCTAGTATCACTGCTGGAGGCCGTACAACCATCAGCCACCATCATAGCCAAGTTCAGTGGCTACCGATTCTTTATAAAAAGTAATTAAGTAGGTATTAGTAAGTAAATAAACAAGGTATGCGGTGAAAGTACATTTGGAAAGCATTGTGCCAAAAAAATATGTATTCCAAATACATTTCCTTACTGATTTTGAATGCAAAAATACATGTGTAGTTGTTGTTTGTTGTCAGTCATTGATCTCTCAATTACTGTTTGTAGTGGCTGTCTGTCTATGTCTGTTTTATTGTTTGCCTTGATGTCTGTGTTTGAGTGTTGTTTCCTGTGTTTTATTCCTTTAAAGCCTAACCAGGGACAAGGACTGCAAATTGGCTATGGCTAGGAGTCCTGTATACTTTACATCAGCTGCACTTTGATTTAAATGTAACAACGCCTTTATTTGTTGCATCTGTAAAATAAACAAATTAAATTAAATTAATAAAAACACAGATCACTGTTTTTCAGCAGTGAACTGTTTAGGGTGGACGCTAGCTTTAGCATGTAAGCATGTAGCTACACACAGACCTTGTTCAAATCATGCTTCCACAGTTGTGAACATTACCCATGGGGCCTTGCTCCCCTCTGGGCGAACGTGCAGTGAACAGCAGTTTGCTTTGTGCTGACCCACTTACAGACAACATCTATAAACAGATATTGTGTTGCTGCAACAATCTGACAAACACATTTATCACTAGAGCTGCAACTGTTACTCAATTAATCGATTACTTGTCGACTATTGAATTAATTGACAACTATTTTGATAATTGAGATAATTGACTTATCGTTGTGAGAAATTTTTCTGTTTTTTTAAAGAAAAAAAAGTCAAAATTCTCTGATTTCAGCTTCTCAAATGTGACTATTTTCTGGTTTATTTACTCCTGTATGACAGTAAATGGAATTCACTTTGGGTTGTGGACATTTGAGGACTTGATCTTAGGCTTTTCTTTATAGACCAAACAACTAATCGATTAATCAAGAAAATGGTCGACAGATTAATGAAAATAATTGTTCATTGCAGCCCAATTTATCACACTCAGACACTTTATCTCACCGGCTTGGTTGGTGGTGACGGTGACAGACACACTCTGCGCTGCCCCTGCACCGCTGGCCTGGGAGACCCCGTTGCGCGCGTGGACGATGAAGGTGTAGTGCGTGTGGGCCCTGAGCTCGCTCACCACCACCCTGGTGGTTTTCAGGCCGGTCTGGCTGGGAGAGAAGAGCACGTCTGAGCCGCAGGGCAGGCAGAGCTGAGAGCCGGATCCTAAGGCGGATCTCGGGTATTCTCCGGAACCCGGCCTGCTCTGGAAGACACCCCTCCCTGACTGGACTTCAGATCCCACAATCCCCTGGTCCGACTGCATCCCCAGACCACCGTGCTGAGCCTCGGGCAGGGAGATGTTGCGACTCCTGGGGAGGGCTTTAGCGCCAGTCTGGCTGTGGCTCCCAGTCTGACAAATGAGACACTCCAGACTGTAGCTGGTGTCGCTCCGTCCTCCGAGACGGCGAGGGGGGGCCCACTCCAGGACCACCGAGGTCTCATTCACCACAGAGATGAGCTGCTGCGGGGCTGATGGGGGCTCTGGGGGAGAGACAGGGATAACCAAGCTCATATGATACACCAAACATAATGGAAGTGGAAGTATATGAGGTGTGTGGGGGAGGGGGTGCTGCTGCGAGCTGCTGGCACGGGCTGAAACGTAGACATCTGGCATCAGAGTGAAAACCATACTGTTCAGAGATGTTTTTGATGGGCTGGATGTTTTCTTCTGTGGTATTTCTTTTTTGTGTGTGCGCGTCTGAGAGACAGAGTGTGTGTGTGTATGTGTGTTCATTTTTTTCCCAGGCCAAGGAAACCATGTGCCGTATATAGGCATAATTAAGTTTATGACACACAGACCGAGGTCTCCAAGTCTGTCGCGCAGGAACTACTCAGAGACTTAGAGAGAGCAGGGGAGAGAGAGAGGACATTTATTCACTTCTCAATGTCTTTAGTTATCACTGCCAGACAGGATGTAGATGGTGGCTTAGTCATAAGTAATGGGATCATGAAACAGGGGTGGCATTCAGACAAGTTTGTGTCTCCCTCTGTTTGGTAGAGATAGAGAGGTTGGGAAACAATGAGCGTGCTTTTTTTGCTTTTATTTGCAAGCAATGCACACACATATTGCCTCTGTTTTCACTTATGTATTGTCTAACTAGCATGTGTGTGCATTTGTGTGTGTGTGTGTGTGTGTGTGTGTGTGTTCTTACGGGTACAGGCCATGGAGGGAGGGTCGCTGTCAGCACGGAAGAATCCGGAGTGGCAGTCACAGACGGTCGCCCCGTCTCTGAGTGAGTGGCTGTGTGGAGGACACTTAGAGCATCCTGCATCCGAAGACTTGGCCTTGTAAAACCCAGCAGAGCAGGCTGAAGAGGGACAGAGACAATGAGGAAGACGAGATTAAAACTCCACTTTAAGAACAATGCTTAGCCGCCTACGCCAGCATCCGAAAACGTTGATAAAAACAGGTTGACATGGACGCAAAGTTTATGCAAGACACTTAAGACCACTTCTAAAATGAAGTGATGTCAGACGCCAGCTGGTCTCAGTTTTATTTAACCGTGTTTCCACCTAAAGTACCTGGAATTTTTAGCCCTCCAAGCTACTTTTCAAAGTACTTAAAAAGTTCCTTCAGCCCGTTTCGGTCTGTTTTTTCCACCACGGTCTAAAG
>JAJHUR010080425.1:0-19523 GCA_027495735.1 Lutjanus campechanus | reverse complement strand
TTTATTCTATATCTTCTCTTCAGGATCCTCAGAGACACTTTACATCAGTTAAAATGATCAAAGAAAACACTAAAATATTAGTGACCAGCTGTTTGCTGCAGCCTCATAAAATCCAACATGCTGTTCTCTTTTCTGCCACCAGGAGGCGCTCCTCCATCACTACTGTATCTGGAACCAGCTCACACTGTATCTGGATCATACAGGGGCTGAATGATGTCAAGTTAGAAGATTAATTTCTCTGTCATCACTCATTTTAAAGGTTCTACATACACAGACATCTCAGACCAAAACAAACTCTACAGCTACAGATATTAATGAGAACAAGTGAAGTTTGCATTTGGCTGAATTAAAACACAGTATGAAGTGATGACAGAGAGCAGACTAACAGGCTGCTAACTGAAGACACAGTCGAGCTGTGAGGCAGTAAAGTGAAGAAGACGAGCTTCTGTTGTCTCCAACTCTCTCTCTGATCACTCATATTAAATGTTGATGAAGCTGATCCATTAATCAACAGAGCACTGCTGAATGTGTCGGAGCACATCATGAGAACAGATCAGAGAACAGTTGGATCTCTGCTGTGAAAATACAGAACTGAGTGAGACTGAGCCTTAAAGCAGCCAATCACAGTCTGGAGCGACCGCACACGTACCAGTTCAAGAACAGCAACAGCACAGAACCTGTGTGCTGCTGCAGCAGAGAACAGAGATCATCATCAAATACAGGAACATTAGACTGGAACACATTATATGGTTCTGTGTGTTCTCACAGCAGGCTGGGACACTTTCAAGTTCTACCACTGTTCTTCACTACAGCTTGGTAAAAATATACATTTAAGAAATGCAGAGAGATTCAAAAGGTATCTGTTTACCAGGTGTGTTGTTGATGTTGACAGTTAGATGGACATCTCCTCCAACATTAACACCAGTAAGCTGAGGAGCCATGATGACACCACCACTCTGGGCAGTGACTGTTGACCCTCCTGCTTCCATCTGAGGTTCAGTTGAATCCTCCACAGGTTTCTCTGCTGCAAACAGACAAACAAACTCTTTTCATCAATAACTGAACTGTTTTGAAGTCACTCAGAGATTCAGTTTGGTCACATCTGATTCAGGAAATACCTGACAGATGAAGACAAACTCATCTCAGTGAAAACAGAATAAATGAATCATGAGCATCATGTCTTTGTTTTAACTAAGTACAAAGTCAAAGTCAAACAAAGAACAAAGTGATTTGAAGTATGTGTTAGCATCTTTAAATCATTGCACCAAAGATCATCTCATGTGAAGCAGGAGATCAACATTTTGGGAAAGAAGCTTGTTTTCTTTCTGTCAGAGTTAGTAACACTCTTTTATCTGTTCATTCAATTCAAGGCTGCTGCCAGAAGCTGACAGGCTTAGCTTAGCATAAAGACTGAAAACAGGTGGAAACAGGTAGCCTAGCTGTGTCCAAAGGGAACAAAATTCACCAACCAGCAGCTCTAAAGCTCTAATTAACACATTATATCTCATTTGTTTAGTCAGAAGAAAAATAAATAATATTATATAATATAATAATAATATTTCTTGGCTCTGGTCAGTTGCCAGGCAACAGCAGAGACACAAGGAAGTTTCTGAGCCGCGCCCAGAGACAGTCATTATTGGCTAGTCCAAATTACAGGAAACTCAGGATCTTTAATTTATAGGTGTCAGTGTTGATTTGAGAAGAGTCCAACAACATACTTACATATAGATATGAAAGAAATGTGACTCTAAATGAGGCTCCTGCTCCTGAAGTCGGCACATCTCTCTTTGATGAACTGTTGGCTGCAAGAAAAACAGAGATACAAAAGACATTTTCAGTTTCAGTTTCAGTTTAATTCTAGTGACACAGATGATCTAAACGTTGTTCGATGTCCTGACCCTCTCTCACTTCATCACATTCGCTCATTCCTTTCTCAACATCAAATCTTCCATCATTCAGGTCCACATCAGCAGGTTTAACTTCTTTGTTAAACTGTCCTCAGTGACATCATGTCCAGCCTTGTCTCACTCAGTCATCAGCATGTTAATCTCAGACCTGCATGAGGCTGAACCAGGTCCTACAGCAAAATGTTTGTCCTTCACTTCAGACCTGCTTGTCTGCTGCATCACAACTTTCTGCAAAGGTCGTCTGTCTCCTTCCACTGACGAACTCTTAGAAAAACATGTTTGGCAATGACTGATCTAGACTCTCCTCTATCAGTAATAAGTAATAAAATATACTAAATCCATATCTTTATTGCAGTGGTCTTTGTTAGTTAAATGGCGAGCCATTTAATTCAGGATTCAACTCCCCTTTTGCTACTTAAACAGCACAAAGTATTGCAGAGGGCGCTCACATTCCCTTTAAAAGCAGCTGTGCCTGCATCTGGCACACTGATATTTAAAATTTTGTTACTTGTCTATAAAGCACTAAATGGTCTCGGGCCCAATTACATCTCTGATTTACTTGAACGTTATGAAGCATCCAGACCCCTCGGATCATCTGGAACAGGTTTACTCAGTGTTCCCAGGATCAAAACCAAACAAGGTGAAGCAGCCTTTAGTTTCTCTGCTCCCCACCTGTGGAACAAACTTCCAGAGTATCTGAGGTCAGCTGAAAATGTCAGCATTTAAATCAGGGCTAAAAACACGACTGTTTACTGCAGCTTACCAGTGAAGTAGATATGAAGTAGCTCTCAGAGGGAAAAAGGTTTAATCTCAGTCAAGCTACATACAGTCAACATGTGAGAATGATGTTCATCGACTTCATTATTCAGCTTCACTGAGAACTCAAAGATCATCAAACTGTCATCATCCCTGTGAGGAAATTTCTTTCTTTCTTTCCTTCTGATGTTTCTTCACTAAAAGTGTAAGATTAAAATTCACCAAAACTGACAGGTATACAATTCCACCCACTATTCAGGCATCAATAAAAGGTTGCTTGCAGGTCTTGTTAAATTTCTGTTTGAACTGATCACTGCATTAAAAGACACTTTTAAACCTATAATAAATATTGATGTCAAACAGGAACATTTTAAGAAACAGAAAAGCTCTGATAGTGAAGAAAATTCAAAGATTTCCACTTACTCAGTGTATTTCCATGAGTGTCCGTCAAACCAGCTGCTCACTTGTTTCCTGATCAGGTCTGATTCACCTGAGTGTGACGACCTGCTTCAGTAAAAACTCCACCCAGCAGTGTTAAAACACTATAAACCAGCCTGAACCTGCAGACCAGGACAAAGTTCAGCTTTTCCTCTTTTATGAGTTTATCAGATGATATATTGAACCTCATCATCTACAGCAGCAGATCTGCTTTCATAAAAATACTTAAACTATCAAAAGTATAAGTTCTCATTAGGTAGAACAGACCATTTCAGAATAATGTAGAGCATATATGAGCAGCGAATTTGTAATTTGTAACAAGAGACTTTTTGACATATTTGTGTCCAAATGCAATTTTGTGTGGGCACAAAATACGAAATACAAAATACAACTCAGAGGAGATGAAGAGATGATTTATTGGAATATCCAGATGTTCAACATCACAGTCAGTCTAACACACATGTTGAATGTGTTTCCTGACACATGAAACATTTTCAAAGCAGATTTTCTGAACATTTGTGTATCATGTTTACTTGCTAACAGTCTTTTGCGATGCTTTTTTTTGGCACATTACTGCCTCCTGTAGATCAGTGGAATAATGGCGCAGGATGAACCAGAGACCCACTGGGTTATTGTGTCACTTCTTGCAGTTTTACACTGAGTGTCTCTGAGCTTTAGGACCAATAATCAAAACCTGGGTTTTGTCCTGGTTGAGCTGAAGAAAGTTCAGTTAAACATATTATTTGTTCCTATGATAATCCTGATCTCAAGTCTTTTTGATGAATTATTTGATTTGCAAAGTTTTCACTTTTTAATGTCTGAGTCAAATCTATTAAAATCACTTAATGATGCCTAAAAAACAATAAACTTCTGGATTATTATGAAAGTTTTTCCCCTGTTACCTCAATTTAAATATTTCTGCCACCTTTTTTTTTATCACTTTGTATTATTTATAGCGCCATCAATCGCTCGAAAATATTTAATCGAATACTGTGATTAAAGACGATTGATTATAAATCCAGTTAGTTTCTTAGTGTTTTTTTCTTTCTTCTCATTTATTTTCATAATTATTTTCTGTTATAGATACTTTTCATTTTCACTGTTCTCATTGTTTTCTCTAAACATGCACTTGATTGAAATGTGCTACATGTCTTTCCTGTCTGTTACCAAGTTGTGTCAATAAATAAATAAATAAATAAATGAAGCAGTGAACTACATGAAAAGTTACTATAGAAGGTCGAGTTTATTTTTATTGATCAGATGTGTCAGATTAACATTTTGATCCACTGAGTTAAAAGACTGTTCAGATTAAATGTCAGGTTCAAGTTCTGCAAGTCAACTTTTACTTCTGCTCTTCTACAAATCGTCTTATTTCTTAAATGACGACAAAGACTTCAGTTAGTTCTCATGTTTAACGTCACTGCAGCGTCTGTAAAATGTCAGAAAATAAGAGCTGCATGATTTAGTAAAACAAAACAGAAAAAGTCATCTTGCAATTATTTTGACTGATATTTAAATATGTTATACGATAAATGGAAATGATCATTTTTGCATCACAACTTTAATTTTTACTGAAACAAATCCATTAAAACTGATGATGTAATATTTTTTAAGTCTGAACCAAAGAAACTAATTTTCTTTCATTTGAAAAGAAGATTTTTATTTCTACAGTTCCTCATTAAAATGATGTTTTTTCACACATTTTTCCCTTTAAAAAAATAGGATTTAGTTCTGTTTCTGTGATTTGGATGCTGCACTTTGTGATATTATGATTTCATTAATACTGTAATTAATTGTGCAGCCCAACAGAAAATGGTGAAAAAAGTCCTTCTCAGTGTCTCAGAGTTCAAGATAATGTCTTTAAATGTCCTGTTTTCTCTGATCAAAATCCAAAGATGTTCAGTTTCATAGAATAAATGGAGAAAAGTGAAGAAATCTTGATATTTAAGAGGCCACAAACAGCATTTTCTGCCATTTTTCATTAAAAAAAAACCCAGGTTGAGTGGAGAAGTCTTATTGTTGAGCCCTGCAAAGATTGAAAAAGACAGAAAAACAATCTGTGGACAGAAGTTATGATGCAAATAAAAAATACAAACAAGATAAAGAAATAAATGTGTTCCAGTCAGTGTCTGTGTCAGTGTTTGTTTAATCAGGGACAGTGAAGGCAGCACGAGGTGTCATGTGACTCACAGCAGCAGGATAACGGAAACAGAGAGACAGAGACAAAAACACAGAGTGGAAACACAGACAGGAGTTTTTTTATTTTCACTTTGACGAATGAAAGGATGAAATAATCAAACATTCATAAAACTCTGATTTTACTGACTGAATCAATAAATCTGTGTCTCTACTGTGTATAAAATATAACTAACGTCCATCACAACACACTGCTGACACACCGGATCAGACTGTGCTTCATCTACTGAAATGATCTGATTCTGTGCATCTTATTTTACGGTGGAATTTCCCTTTAACATATTGATCCACTGTGAACAAACAGAGAAATTATCACTTCATATTTCTCTACAATGTTTGTTTCTCTTCAAATTATCAATATTATGTGATTGTTTAAAGAAAATCTTTGAAATTACTCATTTAATAGTTAATGTAACAAATAACTGTAATAATTCGTTCAGATGGTTTTTGAACAAATGACTCACAGTGTTTGAATCCATCAGTCAGCTGTGATTAAAAGCTTCATTATCCTGACAGAAAGCTAATATTCTTAAAGTTATTTTTTTTTGGCCATTTTATGCCTTTATTTATAGTGACAGCTGAAGAGGAGACAGGAAACAGGGCAGAGAGAGGGGATGACACGCAGCAAAGCGTCGAAGGCGGGAATCGAACCAGCGACCGCTGCAGAGGACTACAGCCTCAACACATGGGCTGGACGCTCTACCCACTGAGCTAAACGTCCGCCCGAGAAAGCTAATATTCATGTCTTTATGAGTTTAAACAGTTTTCTGCAACAAAGTGACTTAAAACACAAGTTTTACAGTGAAACTTTTGATCATAAACCACATGTGAAGTCTTTAATTATTACAGTCTGCTTACTTTAATTTCCATGCACACAGTAATGTCACTAGAGCAAATATATGAGGCATTCAAGCAGCTAAACTAAAAAGTGTAGTTATAAACTAAGCAACTCTCCAGAGGATACAGAATTAAGTAATCAAGGAAGTTAAGCTGCTGTCTCTCCGTACGTTAAGACGCACACAGCCTCCTTCTCTGGAAAGACACACACTTCTCCTCACCCCTGACCATCAGTTATTAATCAGACTGTTAATTTTTTATGACCCAACCTGAGCTGGAGATTAACTGGAGTAATATAAAAAGTAATATAAAAAATACGTAATTTAAGTAATTACTTTTGATACCAAGAAAGAAGTTAACATAGGTTTTTAAAGGAGTAAAAAGTAAAACTTTACTTATTAGATTTCCTGATAAGCTTGTCCAGCACTGTTAAAACCACAACAAAACGTATCATTTAAAGGGACAGTTCACCCCGAAAACCAAAAATACATATTTTTCCTCCAGCCTGTAGTGCTGTTTATCCATCCAGATTGATAGTGCGAGTGATGTCTGACTTTTCCCCAACACACTGTAACTAGATGGCACTCAGCTTGTGACTTTCAAGGAGCATGAAAAGAAAAAAGCGATCTGCACACCAAAAGAGCTCCCGTATGCAAAACGTTTATTCTCGATGTGACCTCAGACTGAGGAAGAACATCAAGCTCGAAACGTCACACAGAGAATAAACATTTTGCATACGGGAGCTCTTTTGGTGTGTGGATCGCTTTTTTCTTTTCATGCTTTTGATACTTTCTGATCCAGCACCAAACCCATCGGGCCTCGGGGATGTGCATGTCCTATTTTTATCAGCTTCTGTGAACTTTCAAGGAGCCAAAAAGAAATTTTTTTAAAAATTGGAAAAACCCAGCAACAATGTCTCTTTCCAGATATCATGACCCGGTTGCTAAAGATAATCCAAAGATCCTGTTGTGAGCAGTTTCATGTTGGAACTATTTTCTGTTTATGGTACAAGAATTGAAACTGCTCACCACAAGGTCTGTGGACTAGTAAGCGTGTTGGGATTTCTGGGCAGAACATTGCTGTTAATTTTTTCAAATGTATTTTTTTGGACCGTTTCAGCAACATAAGCCAGGCGCCATCTAGTTCCATTATAAGTTAGACATCTCTACAGCTGATATCTCCAAAACTTTACAGCTCACACTAAAACTATCTAAATGGATTAATAGCACTACAGACCAGAGGAAAAATATTTATTTTTGATTATGGGATGAACTGTTCCTTTAAAGATTTCAACATAATGTGTGACTGTATAACATCGAGCAGTCAAAGAGATTCATCATCACTACGGTTTCTTGCTTTTGCTTCAGATTAACTCCAGTCCTTCAGAGACGACTTTATCATGTTTACAGAGAGCAGTAATCAGGCAACTGCTGGCTTTAGTTCCCTTTTTTCGAGTCATGTCAATCAGCTCTCGTGCTTTGTCTGATCTGGTATTGAAACTTTTTAAAGACTCCATTTCACCATCATTTATAACTTCATGGTGAAGGAGTTCATCCAGAAGCAGACTCAGAACAGGTTCAGACACACTTCCTATAAACCCTATCCGGACTGATAACAGCCTCTTCTCTGCCGGGACCTCGTGTGTTCCTGAAAGATAACCAGTGAAAAGATGTGTTTAATAACCAGCCACAACACTTTTGAACTATTGAATTTTTCTTCTACACCAACATATCTGCTCCGTAAATATTAGTGTCCTTGTAAATAAGCATTAGTACTGTATGTACTAAGACAGTAAGTCACTATAAGATGAAGATGAAACAACAAACATGTCTTAAACAGAGTCATGAAAAGTACAAACACATTTCTTGTGGAAAAGTGATCAGCTGATGTCAGTTTGCAGGTCAGGTATCTCGTTAGATTTCAATTTTTAATATTAGCAGCTGCAGTAGAGCTGATTTGTCTTCTGTAAATCTGCAAACCCTCCAAACGATTCAACACTGACGGTACTTTTTATTGTACTTCAATTTAATGGTAGCCTGAATAAATAATGATGTGAAATGTGAAGGTGTCTACATGTACACCAGAGCTATACAAATAGAGTATGTTATATTTTATTCTATTGTAGTTTATCAGGTGGACTGCTGGTGCAGGAGGGTAAGGCCTTTACCTGTCAGATACATGACATGTCTCCAGACTGGTTTCCTCTCCTGGTCTTGGACCATCAAAGTCACTCTCTGTGAGTCTGATGTCAGGAAAACTTGAAATGTTGGCTGGAAATCAGGTCCGTACTTTGACTTAAATGTTGCACGCTGAAAACCAGAAGCGAGGTTTTATTTTCAGTCATGTTGTAAAACTGTGTGTCTGGTACTTTTCTTATTGTGGTCATGTTTTCAACAAGCAGCTGAAATTACATTCATGATAATTCTGTTTATAACCAGGAGAATTGTAGAGGTGGACTTGACTCACATCAGGCTCTAGTCTGGATCTCTCAGGTTCACAGTGGACTCTGTAGTTTTGACCAACAAAGAGATGATGGTCAGAAGAGATCCTGATGTTCTCAGCACCTCCTTGATGGGCGGCAACCTTCAGTAACAGGACATTTTATTATGGAGTTTATGATCAGACAGTCAAGTCCATTTCATCTATAGAGCACATTTAAAAACAAAAGACGCTGACTAAAGTGAATTACTATCAAGTAAAAACAAACATGATCATGAAGATCAAGTTATTTAATAAATCATAGAATAAATAACTTCATAGCCTTGTGTCAAGTTTTACAGTGAGAGAGTTGTAGATCTGTGTTATATTCACTCTTCTCCTCTGTCTCGTCTCCCTCTTCATCTCCCTGAAGTGCTCATGTATTATGTGGCGTTCAATTTGCATTGGAAAGTCGGAATTTCAAGTTCCCAAATCGAAATTTCAACAGTATGTTGGTGTTCCAAGTTTGCTGTAGTGTAAAATGTTCTCAAATTGTTGTGAACTGTTGTTCATAATTATAGATATCAATAATCCTGGGACTTTTTTAAAATTTAAATGAAAAAAAACACACACAAAAAAAAAATTAAAAGAACTGAAATAAAAGAACACGAACAGTCAAAACTGTGAGCTATGAAATGAACTAGTTCATTTTAATCTGAACTGAACTTTAAGCAAGCTCTTTTTAAGTGTTTTAACTTGCACAACACTGGGCTGCTGAAGCAGGCCTGACAAAAATATAATAAAATCAATAATTCATTCTTTAGTCTCCAAAAAAAAAAAAATTAAAATTGCATTACAACAGCTGAGGAATTAAGTCTCTCTTTTGTAGTCGTGGTCATTGCCTCAATTAAGTAGACCCACTAGGGCAGTGTCATCTGAAAAGTTTTAGATTTGATGAGACACCTCATGGTGCCTATTGTCAGCATTATAAAGTGTGAATAAAAAAGGGGATAAAACCTGAGGAGCTTCTCTGTCCTACATAATGTCAAACTCTTTGTTATCAAGCCTGACAAACTGAGGTTGAGAGAAGAGATAAAACTTAAAGACTGGTTTAAAATTAAAAATTAAAAATTAATAACTGTTAGCTAAACGGTATGGTTAAATAGTATTAAAAGCGACAGAAAAAAAAAATCAAAAAACATAATCCTAACAGAGCTAGCAGTTGTTTCCAGGTGGCTGTAAATGTGCAGAATATAAAGTAATGAATGATTTTGATTCCTAACACAGTGTGAGGAGGTCTGATAAAAAGGCAGACTTAAAACAATATTTGTGGAAACAGCTTTGGATTAAAACACAAGTTCAGGCTGCTGGTAAACATTTATGATTCATAACTTTACCTCGTTCACAGGGATGTTCCCTGGCAGCAGTAATATATTGAATTCTGGGTGCTCTGTGCGTCGAGGTTGGAACAGCAGAACTTGGCCATTTATTGGATCTGAGATGTTCTTGAACCTTTTAGCAATATCCCAGACCAGGCCAAAGGCAGAGAGGTGATGGACCTTCACAACCACATGAGAGTCTGTAATCTCCATCGGCTCCAAGATGTTCATCTTATCACCAGTGATGTGGACGACAGACAACAGGCCATCAGAGAGCGACACTGTGAAAACAAAGAGATGTTAAACTTTTGTTTTACTGCCAACAGGTTGAGCTCTGCCTGATTCATTTCTTACTTCTTGAGTTCAGAGAGTTAAAATGAATCTAATCTCATTATCTCTGGAGCATCTCGATGCAGCTAATTTTAACAAAGTACTTCACATTAATTCAAACCGTTTCACTTTTATTAATTCATTGTTTAACACTGAAGACAGCTTTGTGTTTACCATCTTTTGTTTCACAGTGTGGGAGGTGGAGCTGAGAGAGAGCAGCATCCTCTGAACAACTGATATCAAACAGCGGCCCTGCAGCTGTCTTGCCATATGATTGAAGGATGCTCTCATCCCACTGGACAGTCCTGTACAGCAGCTCTGCCTTCTGAACCATAACGAACACCAGTCCAGTCAAAGTACAGTGGAACACACCTGGACCAGAACACCTGTACCTGTAGGACAGAGAAGGCTGAATTTATATAACAAACACTGATTTGTCTGTTTAGTCACATGACCTGTTATGTGACAGGTGTTCATGTGCAGCAGGTGTAAAGCATGACAACACCCAGGGGACTGATCCACTCTCCTTCAGTCAAGGACAAGGTGAAGATATTGGTTGGGATATAAAACACTTTCTTTAAACTAAAAACATCCATATCTTTATGTGTAGAAGCTGGAGCCAAACAGGTCCATGTTAAAATCTGATTTATGATGTTGTGCATGTTGTGCACACCTGTGCATGATGTTGGCATAGAGTGATGTTGTATTCAGCACAAGTAGGGCCTCTTAAACAACAACTAATGGTTTTACTCTGTGTGATAAAACCAGTAGAGGACTGGGACGCCTCACAACGTTCCAGTCATTCACTATAAATAGAAATTGGATGTGTTCACTTCCTCCTACTGCACAAAAATGAAGCCAAAATATCCTGCATACAATTATGACATCTTGGAACCAGAGTCTGCACTGCAGGTCCCCCTCATACAGCCGACTGACTCAGTGGAGAGCAGAGCTCAGCTGTCAATCATGACATGAAACCCCTTTTTTATATCATCAAATAACTAATTACAACCAAACTGATCAGAAAAATGAACACTTGAACAAACATCAGTGTGATTAAAAACTATATAAAACGACACAGACAGGCGAATGACAGACACAATCGAAAAAAAGAAATGTAATTTTTTAGTTTGGCCCATGTCCCATTTGCAAACATGTAGGATGACCTGTACTGCAACCAGCCACCAGGGGAGATGTTTTGGCTTTACTTTTGGGGAGCTGTCATGTCGACCATCTTTATATGTCAAACAAAAAGATGGGCTGGTCAGATATTTTTTGCATTTTCTTTCCAAGTTTGATTCCAAGTCCACTCTGTGTTAGTAACATCTACCAATGGGAGCACAGAGCATCGTCACCTGCACATATGATGATGCGAAAGAGAAATGTTGTTGTTGATGGTGCTGTGAGGTAAAACTGTGAAACTGGAAACCTCACAGTCAGTTCTACTTCAACAACCACACACAGGGCCGCCCCTGCCTACACGCAGTACACAGTGCGCAGGGCCCCGCGATCCAATAGGGGCTCCAAAAATTATACCACAGAGGAGAAAAATATTTGATTTTTAAATCTTTAACTCACGTGCTTTTATTTTGAAAGCGCAATGCAGCGTCATGTCACTGGGCCGCCCGCCCCTCCCTCACCGCATCAGTTTGGTCTCTCACTGCAGACTGTCTGATAACAGAAACTCTTCTGGACGAGTTAAAGCGGTCTGTAGGGAACGTTGCCATTAATATGGCTTGTTTATAATAACGTCTTGTTGTTAGTTTACGTTCACATTTAGAAACCATATCTTTTGAGTTAAGTCATATTAATCCTGGGATGGTCACTCGTCCATTATTTAACTGCTAACTTTGTCAGTGTTCCCAAGTAACATCAACATTAGCCAAAATGTTTTGTCATCTCATTTCAGCACATAACGTTATGACATTATATTAGATATTATGTGCAATAATGTCTCATCAGGAGAATGATAGTAGCTATATAGAGCAGTGAGGCAGGTGAAGCAGTGAAAGGTGGAGAGACTGAGGAAGCTCAGGTGAGGTCTTAAATTGATTAGTGAAATATGTATTAGCCCGTTATTACTTTTTAAACACAAACAGTTTTATTATGAGAAGAACTGTAATTCATTCAGGGAAAAGATAGGAGAGCCAGGTGGAGCTTCAGGGTGTGAGGTAAGGTTTAAAAATCATATTATTGATTATAGATCCAGAAAGGAGAACAGGTGAGGACTGATGTCAAGTTGATTTTTTTAAAAGATAGATTTTCAATAATTATTTCATTATTTCCACAGTACTATAAGGGTTTGGGTTGTGATTACGTTATCAGCTGCACTAGAACACCCCACTAGTGTTCTGCACATTTATATGGTGAAATCCTACCAATAAGTGGATTTTTTTCCCTGTTTAGTTTTAAAATGAGCCACCTTTATGTTCAGGAGCTGAACCTTAGACGTGCATCTCTGAAGATATTTTGTATGTTTAGGAGCAGCAATGCAGCAGCACGAAGGAGACAGGAAAAGGAGAGGATGGTACAGGGCTTGAGGTGAGGTCTTAAAATAAATTAGTGAAAACTTTTACTGTAAGGAATCCGTGTACCATTCGTTCATTCGTTTTTCAAAATAAAACCAAAACTAGAAAAACGAAATAACGACTCGTTTTTTCAATATTTGTTTCCAGACCCAAAACGAAAAAACGGATAACGATTCGTTTTTCCGATTTCCGATTTTGTGCACTATTGGAAATTGGATAAAACAGATAACGGGCAATTGTCCAATTTGGAGAGTTAGATTTGATGCAAGCCGTGTGACCCGGAAGTGAAGATGACCAAGTCATAAAACAAATTTCAACGCTGAAGAACAAGAACGAAATGGCTGGACTGGACGATAACGCTGACATAGTTTTTCAACTTTTTGAGGAGGGAAAAATGCACGCCGAAATTTCCAGTGCGCCTCAGCAGATGGGTGTCAGTCAGAAGATTCTGCACTACATCTATTATAAAATAGGAATACGTTGGCGTGGACGTTTATCTCAGTTGGTAAAGTGCCGGGTTCATGATTGGAAGTCATTATGCGGCTGCTGGTTCGACTCCCCCCTTCGCCCTTTAGCATTTCATTTTCTATTTATGTGTAAATATTGAACTTAAAAGCGTGCGGGTGTGTGTGTGTGTGTGTCTCGTGCTTGGCCGAGGTGCGCAGACACATCTCCACAAACACCTTTCAGCGGGTCTGTCTTTAACGTTAATGAGCTCTGCCTGCTATTCATTAAGATGAACAACAACTCAGAAAGACGTGAACACTTTTGGCATTTATTGAAGTGCTGCGGCAATGATATCGTAGGAATTTTCACTTATTACAGTTAATGTCTCTAATAAAAAGAAATGAATTATTGTTATAAGCCTACAAATCTCAACAGACCCGCAAATTACTCATAGGACGGGATCAAAGCTGCCAGATCATCTTTATCAGAGTAACTTGTCGGTGCAAGGGGCTGGACAGGGCAGGACCCCTGCCTGCCTGTTGCAAGACAGCGATGGTGGATTTGGACAAACCTTGAATAAATTAAATCGATTGCGGCTCGGGTTTTCCACTTGCGCTTTAGATCAGCATAAAATAGGGCCCGATGTCTGACATTAGCTTTTATGTAAATGCTTCAAAATATTGAACAGGGAAGATGCAAACTGTGCGCTGTACTGGAGGGATAAAACGCCCTGAAGTGATGTTTCTGAAGTGAAGAATTTCAGATAAAATTCCAGGTGAAAACCCAAAGCTTCAAGAGCACTGGAATAATCCAGAACACATCTGGGTGACAGATTATGATTTGAATTTATTTTCAGCAGATGTCTGAGTCAAAAAGCACCCCTAATCAATGAAAGATGCCAAAATATCCTGAAGAATTCAACCGAAGCCTCGCACTAAGTGACTGGAAGCTATTTCTTTAGAGTTTTGCATTTTAACTTTGAGTGATCATTAACTTTAAGCCGACTATCACACAATGAAGCGCACAGTGCGAGCTGTCTGCTGCACTCAGCAGCAGCCTCTGAGAGTGAACAGAACGGAAAATCTGTTCCAGCTCAATATCATCAATATCATGACTTTTAAATCATCAAATGACGTTAAAGACAGACCCGCTGAAAGGTGTTTGTGGAGATGTGTGTGCGCACCTCGGCCAAGCACGACAGACACACACACACACACACACACACACACACACACACACACACACACGCTTTTAAGTTCAATATTTACACATAAATAGAAAATGAAAAGCTAAAGGGCGAAGGGGGGAGTCGAACCAGCAACCGCATAATAACTTCCACTCATGAACCTGGCACTTTACCAACTGAGCTAAACATTCATGTGTCCATATCATCTTTTATAATAAATCTAGTGCTGATCGCAGAATCCTCTGACTGACACCCATCTGCTGAGGCGCACTGGAAATTTCGGGGTGCATTTTCCCTCCTCAAAAAGTTGAAAAACTATGTCAGTGTTATCGTCCAGTCCAGCCATTTCGTTCTTGTTCTTCAGCGTTGAAATTTGTTTTAAGACTTGGTCATCTTCCCTTCCGGGTCACACGGCTTGCATCAAATCTAACTCTCCAAATTGGACAATCACCCGTTATCCGTTTTATCCATTTTCCAATAGTGCACAAAATCGGAAATCGAAAAAACGAATCGTTATCCGTTTTTTCGTTTTGGGTCTGGAAACAAATATTGAAAAAACAAGTCGATATTTCGTTTTTCTAGTTTTGGTTTTATTTTGAAAAACAAATGAACGAATGGTGCACGGATTGTAAGGGTTTGGTTATGCTGTAAACAGAGTTGACAGTATGAGCCTATACATTGTTGAAAGTCTTCATTCTGTTAGATAAAAACTTTAACAGATACTTTTTTAGCTTTTGTAAGTCAAATGCTGATACTGTACATTACTATATGTAATGTTGTCTGTTGTAAATACATTAATGCCATGCAGGGACATCAAGGGCTTGAGGCAGGGAATCAAAGTAAAGGAGAGACAGGAGCAGACAACAGGTAAGAGAGAGAAACATAACAGTAGATATTTTGCAAGGATTACTTGCTTGTAGTACAGATCTGTCAGGTTTCTGATATGTGTCCCCCCCTAATGTTAAACTTATTCCTGCGCCTTTGCCCGCAGCTGCTGCTGTACCCTTTGTAATTACGTTTGGTTCTAAAAACTTCAAACAAGACTGTTTAAAGTGATCATATAACAAACAACTAATCAGTACTGATACTTCATGCTAATAGATAAAGGAGGGATAATAATAGATGCTTTGAATTTCGTAGATATACGTAGCTGTGCAGTATTCTTAGTAGACCGAATAGCAGCAGATGATAGAAGGCTCATTAAAACAAGAAGAGACATGAGAGATTTATTTTTTAGAGACTTGAGACCTGACTTGGACACGTGACCAAAGGCTTGAATTCATGACAAAATTTAATTTGTTTTTAGGTCGGGGTGGGGGGCCCCAAATTTCTTTTTCGCTTAGGGCCCCATTTTGGTCAGGGACGGCCCTGACCACACATCACTTCAAACACCATGTTTATTTCAATTCTTGTTCAAGGAAGTGGCTCCCTAGCTTATTATTATTGACGACATCGAGCACACTATGAAGGACAGGGAGTTGTGATTTGTTTGGGAACAAAGTGTAGTCTGTCATGTCTCTTCAGCCAAGTCACAGCAAGAATTTCTGAATCTAAAATCTCCCAATCCGACAGAGACCACCTGAAGAACAGACATAAAGCTCCTGGAACCTGACTTACCTGTATGAAGATTCAGGTGAGAAGGATACTGACACCTGGAATTTAAAAAGGCACAAAGGGAGTTCTTTTAATGAGAAATGTCCAACTTGTCCTTGTGATTATGAAGAAACAAACATGCTGCCTAATGTTAGACCAAACATTACATCCAAATTATGGTGGATAGAGTTCACTAAATCAAATAACGCAAACTTATCAAGCTAATTAACACTTTCATGGCAACCAGATTGATATGAAATTAGGGCTGAACGATTTGGGAAAATAATCTAATTGCGATTTTTTTTCTTCAATATTGCGATTGCGATTTAATATGCGATTTTTTAAAATTATTTTAGGAAAAAAGGCAGGAAAAAATGCAGTTGTAAAATAGCCATAGTCTAATATGTTTAATTGGCATTTGACAGGAAAGGAAAATAAAGCCATAGCATGTTGCTGTATTATTGTTGGTATTTGATTTTCATGCGTGCTGGTGTGTGTTTTGTTGCTCTCATATGCTACTGGCAGAGCACACCGAGAGCTTTAATTAATTAGTTAACAAGCACAAAGCATCATGAATTCCAGCACCTCCGATCATTAATGCATTTAATACAGAAACTTTTTGCTCGACCATCTGAATTAGACACACAACACGATGTCTGCCAACAACTTTGTGTGGAAATAATAGATTAAACAATGGAAATGTGTAAATTGTGCGCTAGAGGGATAAAATCCGCTGGACTGATGTTTGCTGCAACATTTGGAATATCAGACAAAATTCCAGGTGAAAGCCTAAATTTTCAAGAACACTATTTATAGTTTATCCAAAACACATCTGGATGAAATACTGCGGCATCGATGGATTTAACGTCAGCAGCTGGCTGTGGCAAAAAGCGCCTCACTGAAGGAAGATGCCAAAAACTGCCGAAGAATCAATCTGAAGCCTCACACCAAGTGAGTGAGAAATGTTTTAGAGTTTTACTTTTTAATCTTGAGCGATCATCAAGCCAACTGTGTTGAACATTGAAGTGTGCACGGTGGAGACGTCAGCTGCGCTCAGCTACGATCGGAATGTAGAATCTGTTTCGGCTCGATATCATAACTTCGAAAACACCAATTGACTTGTTTTAACAAATTTCGTTTGTTTAAAATATGAAGAATAGTAAAATATCACTTCATTGAGGCTGTTCAGCCAGAAAGAGACAGTTCATTGGCTGAACTTGGCATCTCATCTTCTCATGCCGCAGCAGCGAAGATCCAGCTGTATGCAGCCTGCACAGTTTATGTTATATTCACAATAATGTTAATCATGTGGTCAAAACGTGTCATTTTCAAAAAAATATTAACGCCCAGCCCCCACCTCATCACTCGGGCACCATCTTTAGCAATGAAGTCGTTTACTGCGCGCTTGATTTCCCCGTGCCGTTTAGACCTGCGCTCATATGGAGTTACACTTTCATGTCGGGCAGTGATGCCTGTCTTGGGTTTAGCGTGTGTGGCGCACTGGTGCTCAGAATTTTAGCCATACAACTGTCGTAAATAGCTTTGTGGTGCTGGAGGGCTGGAAGAGGTCTGTAGTGTTTCCCCGTGAAGTAGCAACCGGGCATGTTCTGCACAACACCTGACGCTGCGCATCCTTTTTAAAACTGAAAGAATTCCTCACCGCTGGTGTCCTGTTCCCCTTCAAGACTAAAGTCTCAGTTGAGTCAGTTTCTGACTGTTCCATCCAGCCAGATACCACTGTGCAACAGTTTAAGGTGCAGCATAAAAACTTGATGCAGTGGAGTGGTCCGTTCTCTCCCTCCAATTTTTTTTTTTCCGTGGCCACCTCGTAATTGCACACGTTGCGATTAGAAAATCGCGTTTTATCATATCGCGATATTATCGCAAATGCAATTAATCGCTCAGCCCTATATGAAATAGTCGGGAAATTCACTGATCCACTGATTATGTCATTTCATGTCACACAGACATGAAACACAAACTGTACATCACAACTGTTTTACTCAATAAATGCCCAAGTAAAGTCATGTCATATATGGGAGAAGTGCCTCACCTTTTTATCATCGTCAGGCAGGTTTTCTTTCTCATCCAGAGCGACACCAGAGTCATCTGGGAAAGAGACAGCATGAAAACAGTCATAATTCCAAAAAACAGCCAAAATTCTTGAATGTTTAACAAACAGCTCTAACAAAACAGAACTGAAATATTTTTGTTTTTTAGATCTTTTAAGATCAGTTTTTTAACAGCTAACAGTACATTAGTTTTATGAAAGACAGACTTTGATGAAGGGGAGACTCACTTGTTTTGTGTTTGTCAGCTGTGATCAATGTGTCATCAATCCTGTAGAGATGAACACAGTCACAATTGTTAAAGATCAAGTTTAAAATAATCCTTCATTCTTTGAGAAAGCTTCAAAGTCCACATTACAGGAAATGACCAGTCTAGATCCAAAAAACAAAACAAAAGATAAAATGAGCTACCTTTTTCACTCTACTGATAAAAACTCACAACTAAACTACAACTAAAATGTGTAAAGTCACTTTACCTTACACTGACAACTTGTATTTGAATGTTTGTGAAAGAATGAAGACTGAATGAAACTTGAGATGAAAATGAGACAAAACTGCAATGAGTGGGTAAAATCACTGACTGGTGCTAGACTACCTCAAGGCAGCACTGAAGATCTCTACACACATACCTCATGGGAGTAATTCATTAACCTCCCTGTGTTTACTACAATACTGATGAAACAGCATGGACTGAGTCGGACCCCTTTACTGACCTCAGAGTCTCCAGTCTGCACTGCGGATTCCCCGAAAGATCAGAGAGCAGCTTCACTCCTGAATCCTGCAGCTTGTTTCCTGTCAGGTCCAGCTCTCTCAGATGGGAGGGGTTACACTTCAGAGCTGAGACCAGAGACGCACAGCTGATCTCCGACAAACTGCATCTCTGCAATCTGAATAAAGAATAAAGGTTTTAGATAGTGTTGCACCGATACCGATACTAGAATCGGGAGGGGCCCCGATACGGCACTAAAACGCTGGCATCGGTATCGGCGAGTACTAACAAATAAGGCGCCGATGCCATTTACTGATACTAGTACGCAGCGCCTTGTGTCTCTCTCTCGCCCGACACTCACTGCTGTGATCACACGTGTTCAGTGCATGCCGAGCCAGGCTATCCTATTGGCCCGGAGCGGACACTCTTAAAGAAAGTCGCGAGAGGTGGAACTAAAACGACTCCGCAGCCACCACATTAATGTGTGTGCATTTCGCAACACATCATGTAGTGAATGGCTGCTCCACCCAGGCTGGTAGGTAGTGTATTATCAAGGTATTAATTATTTTCGGCATAAAGTGTAATTTCAGCACTATCAGTAATGAACAATATTGACTGAATAAGCCGCACGTAGCTTGATCTTGGTTAGACTGACTGAACAGCCTCATAGAAATTATATTTTACAATTCTTCATATTTTATTATAACGAAATTCGTTAAGGCAAGTAATT
>JAJHUR010080424.1:0-23340 GCA_027495735.1 Lutjanus campechanus | reverse complement strand
AGAACAGCTGTAATTAATCCAAAATGCAGTCATACACAGTGAATTTGGAGATGATGTGTTCTAGATTCTTAGATTCTTACACTGAGATGTAAAATTGCCATGAAACAGCAAGCAGAGTCCTTATTGCTACATGTTTCTTGTAAAAACAAGCAGCATTGATTGGCACTGAATATGCGTTACACCAACCACCATGCAGCTGAAACAGTCAATGGATGTAGAAGAACAGTATACACAACTAAAAGATGTGAATTAATTTTTATTCATCAGTACATCAGAGGCAAATTCTATATCCTGAAAAAATCCCACACTCTGGGAATTCTGCTTCTGATTGGCTACTGGGCTACCCATTGCCTCTGTTGATTCGGTTGGTTATAGAAGCTCTTTTGCATGGATAAGAATACAGGTGTGCCTTGTGTTGTTGGCTTGCTCTTTGGTGTACCTTGGCCACATAACCACCCACCACCCCGGAGCTGGGTCATGGCTAACTGAGCTATGGACAGTTGGCTGTTAGCTAAGCTACTTTAGCAACAAGTAAAGTTATCATTCTAAACTCTGTAAAAAAAAATCTTTGATAATGTGTTCCTCATCTGTCGTGGAGGCTGTGTTTCTCCCGGTAACTTCTGGCTATGTTGTCAGCAGCTAATAGTCATGGTTAGCTACTTTAGCAACGAGTAAGGTGCTAAAGCTAGCGTTACTTGTCCACCAGGAAACTCTGTACTTAAATCACAGAAAGTTGACGTTGAGCAGCTGGAGGACATCAGAGGGGAATATAGAAAATATTTTCTGTATAAAATATGAGTGCAGGATAAGTTTTAAATAATTTTCCAGGAAAAATAAAACTTACATTACAAATATTTGAGAATAACAACTTCTTTATCATTATCGGGCCAGATAATGGGATATTGGTGATATGTTGTATTGCTCAATACATATGTAAGGGGCAGTTTATTTTTGGTATCATATGGCAAAAGTTCCATAATAACCTTTAAGCATGTCATTTAAGTGCTCTGACAGAAAACAAGATTTATGCTCCTTCTCTTGGCTCTGTTTTCAGGCTTTAGAAAATGATAAGAGACTTTGACCCATCACAGGTCAGTAAGATAGTTGACTGTTGAGTCTCATTCCCAAAACCCGATTATTCCCACGTATTTGGCCACAAGGAAATAAAGCTCAACAGTCAACTATCTTTCTCCTGAATCACTTACTTGCTCTACTTACACTTACTCACTAAATGGAAAAAGCCTTAAAAGTCTGCTATTCATTATCAGTTCATGTGTTCCAAAGCGAATCAGTCCATAAAGTCTGAAAGCCACAGCAAAAAACTCTCAAAATACACAATTTGGACTCTTTGTATTCATAAGATATGATATAAAGCTGTTTCTAGTCTTTTATATCTTCTGCTCTCATCCCTTCACTCCCCTGTATATACAGCAGTAAAAGACAATCAAGACACATGACTGTCATCACTGCTGGAGATGACAGAAAAAAATATGTTACATTCCCTAAAATGTTCCTTGTGGAGTGCACCGACACTCTGGATAATAAATCAGGAGCATAGACATTGTCTTTGGGTGTGTGCTCGACATTCACTTGTCACTTTTTTTTTTTACAGTATCAACGGGGCCTTTGCAGAGCGGTGCACTAACTGTAACATCACCACTAATCCTAGTTGATGTGCACCACATGTGCTGGAACCACCAGTTTCTTCTAGGAGCATTAGTAAAAGAGTTCCTTATTAGAGCAGACACCGTTTTAAGACAGCAGGTTAGTTGATTAGATACGTGGCATTTGTAGTTATTACGTAAATGACTTCCAGATGTCCCATTTGATTCCTGCTAGGTGTTTGTAATGAGCTCCAGCTGCAAAGTTCAGTTTTACTTAAGATTTGACCAACTCATGTGAATGAAAGTCAGAAGTCCGTGGGTGCTGGGAGGTCATTTAAATACCCAACACTTCTAATACAAGTCTGAAGGTTAAAAAAAAGAAGCAGTTCCACTACCATTACAACATGTTACGTGTTTGCTTTAACAGCTTTTTTTCACATTTCACATGTTTTTATATGATCATTTGTACCGATTTTCAATCTAGGACAATTTCCTCCTCTTCCCCCTGAGTCGCTCTTATTTAAATCCTGACTGGAGCTCCTGCTGCCCGTGTCTAGACAATAAAGTCCTTTATAAAGCCTTAAGCCTCACATCCTTCTGCTGGAGACGGTAAGTGAAAGTATAATCAGCTGTTGCCGCCCGGCAGCCCAACTCCAAAGATCATCCTTCAGTCCAGACCATCTCCAGCTGTTCTGTCTCTTTATCTCTGTTTATATTTATATTCTGTGTCCGTCCAGTGTCATCCCCCTGATCTGGTCTCTAACTTTTCTCTACAGATTTTCATTCAGCTCAATCTTTTCATTTCTTGTTGTCGGATATTTCCCTTAGCTCTTTTATTTCAAGCTCTCTCCCCGTCTCTTGTACATGTCTCTTTTTCTCACCCTTGTCCCCACACGTGTAGACATGGGCTCCAGATGTCCCATCTGTGGCCTTAACCGAGACACGCACAGAGCTGAGATGAGAAACAGGGCAAGAAAATGGGGAGGGGGGACAGAACAAAAAAGTAAAAGATTGAAGCATTAACCCAAACCATTTTCCAAGGTTCTTTGGATGGGGTGAAAGTAAATGTATGTACTGCTTTTTAAAATAAACTTAAATTACAGGGGTTTTTACAATAATAAATTCATATATTTGTAGAACAGCAATGAACAAATAACACCAATCTTAAGAATTTTTCACCGACAACCACAGAGATTAAGGTTTGATTTCACTTCCACATTTATCATGTGATGCACACCGTCTCATAATGCATTATTCCCTTGCACAATAATTAGAAAAGAAGCTGCTGTTAAACACTGAATATATTTTTGGGAATGTCACGACCCCCCCAAAATGATTCTTTGAAATAATATGATTAAATAATTTTGTGTAGGGAACCAACAGAAAATCAGCCAGCTTGACCAGCAGATGTCTTGGACACGTATGTTCTCAACCAGCTCAGTAACCAACTTCCATGGGACTAAACCGGCTGCCATCTTTGACTGCAGCATCCAGTTCTCTTTAATACAGTGAGGGATCACAGCCTTGTTGTTGCACAAATGACTCCTTCTGGATTGTCAGAGTGCCTAAAGGGAGGGGTCTAGCATGAAGCTACACTATGTTCTTAATCAACATTGACATTAGTAGTAACACAGATCTTGTACACAGGGAACTGAATATTCAAAATTTGCCAATCCGTGCATATAATAAGACTACAGCCATGTAGCCAACAGTTCTATGGGACTACACAGCAGGTCTGTGAGCTAAATGCTAATAGAAGCATGCTAACAAGCTGATGTTTAGCAGGTATAACGTTTATCATGTTTTCCATCTTAATTTTGTGGTAGCCGCTTCATTCGGCTGCCTCAGTTGCCCACTCACGTTCCACTTCTTTGTCCGTTCCTTGATTTGCCAGGAGCTAGTGGAGTCAAGCGTTGCAGAGATGGTGACAACTATAGCCATCATACCACGCTTCACAATGGCTCTTCAGAAACCTATGGGTGATGCCACAGAGACAAATGTCAACCTCATGGTGCCACTCGAGGAAAAGTCACCAAAGTTAGATTATCAGTCAGAACCTTGAATTTCTGTACCAAACTTTTACAACAATCCATCCAATAGTTTTTGAGTCTCAATCAAAGTAGTGGGCCAACCACCAGAGAGACCTACATTGAAGTCCCTGGAGAAATACAGCCAGCATGGCTACAAAACAATGAGGAGAAACAGCATGCTGCATGAGCATGCATACAGTTTGATTTAGATTGTTGTCTTTGTGTTTGTTTGGATGTCTTTGGATAAATATCAAACTAAAAATGAGCAAAAATACTACTAGTACCACTCTGATAAATGGATGTCTATTGCGCCAGGTTTACTGGAATTACTTGTTCAATTTTCCATGATATCTTATGAGTGAACCAGTATAAATGTTGTTTAAGTTTTACTTCCAAATAAGTGGTGAGCTTTAATTGTGGTCTGGAGCTCCTGCTCTACCACAATAGACAGTGTTGTGTTGTGAAGCTCTGGCAATGACCCTGTGTAAAAGCTCTTAACAATGACGTAAGTAGGCAATATATTATCAGTGATAGGCATGATGGGAAAAACTACAAAAGGAAGACGTGGGCAGTAAAAAGGGGGAATTTCCCTGTTAAAAATTGGGTGTGAATGTCTGAGTGCAAACCCCTCTAAGCTCACCTGACAGCCTAATAAACACACCCTGAGGCCTGTAAGCTGAAATGAGCCATAAACCAGTCATGCACCCATCCCCCAGAGTGATGGCTAAAGAGCAAGTCCCCCATTGCAGACCAAATGGTTAAATTGGGTGGAGTGACAGCAGTTTAACCCTAACATAACACTGATGACTTCAGTTCCTACAAAAAAGAGGAGACAAAACGAAAGAGGCGGAAAAAAAACTGCTGGGCTGGCAGGAAAATAGGCAACACAAACCCTCTGAAAAGACGTCCCAACTCTCACACAATCGTCCTCCCACCACCAACACATGCTCCATCCACTCGGTTCAACTGGTGCATGTCCAAGGTGCAGCCTTTGGGGAATCAAACCAGCAACAACACAAGTCTAACTGGGCTGGCTTACAGTGGTGACCACATCAGAGTCACTGACACTGCGGACAGTCATCATCAGGGCTAATCATTGGAGAAGCAGAGGAACCAGCCCTCACCTGGCTGCATGCAAACCACTCACAGCAGTTGGAGAAGCAGGTAAAGATGATTTGTCTTTCTTTAGTGATAAATATGCTTTAGATAGGAGGAGGAGTGGAAAGGTTTGCCAAGGGTGCATGGTATTTTTAAGATGGTTTACATCTGATTGTACTTATCGTTACCTTTGATGTGGTGCACCTTGCCAGCTTCTGTTTCAGGACTTGCAGGTAAAAGTGGTGAAGCAGCATTGCAAATAACAGAGGGCTTTGATGTAAATGTCTCAGCTGTTTCATGTAGTTTTGTCAGTTTCTTTCAGTCACAGTTGATTTGATGAATCAGAATGCTTAATGTCAGTTTCAAGTTAGGAAGATACATTGATGGACACTTTTGTAATCAACCAATTTACCACAGTTTTACAATCAAGCTAAGATCTGGAAATGAATGACTTAAGACAAAACAACTGCGGCTGTTTGGACTTTGCAGAATGACACACATCTTTGGAAAGTCACTTTTACTGCCAGACCTGTTTTTTCCACATAATAATTACCCATAAACAGTTACTTTCTCAGCTCTGGATGCAGTAAGCCATGCAAACTCTTCCAAATGATTCAGAGTCATGAAGTGGATTTCAGCAAAGCCATCAACTGGAGCTGATCCCATAAAAACCCATGCAGTGCAAATACAACCCGTTGTGTAATTAACATAGCTGGCTCAGGCACAAAGCCCCTGGCAGGAAATTAGTATTATCATATTCCTCTGCATGTGTTTCTCCTTACTCTGTCAGGCAGATTGTAGACAACATTTGTTTTCAGTAATATACGTATATGTTCCATTTTGCAGAGATCTGTGAAGCCCTGACTCACCATTTTTAACAATCGGGATATTCGATTGTAAATCTTGCCACACATGATAAATGACTATTGTGTTGTAATGAGAATGGAAGGGTAGCCATCTGTTGTGTGTTTCTATCAAATCACAGTCAGTTTAATCTTAATTAGATAAAACCACAAAGAGTAACCATGATACAGCATCATTAATTGTATTTTTAAACTTTATTCACATTTCTGACACCTAGAATCAGAGTTTTCACAAGTCTGTAAAAAAAAGACAGATGTGTCTACCTACAGTCTAACTTTTGAACAAAACTCCTATCAGATGGACAATTTGTTTCTTGATTTCATCCCAAAACCTTTTACAAGTTTGCTGATTGGCCATAAGAGTAGAATTGCTGAGTGGAAGCACATTCGTGGTCTAGAGGTTACAACCTGGCTGCCCTGTTGCTTAACAGACTGAGTTGCAAGCCAAGTAATTGTAAGGTCAGCAGCCTCTGCAGTCTGACAGCAAACTGAATCATGCTCAGAGACAAAACATTTGTTTTGTTTTTTTAGTTTACTATGAACTCAAATACCATTGTATTCCTTTTACTTTAAGGCATAACTTTAAATAACTGTTAATTAAAAGATAAAGGTATGGAGAACAGCATACAAACAAGAGAAGTCACTTGAGGCTAACCAGATAACAAGTCAAGCTTGTTAGGACAGTACACTGACTGATGCAAACATGTGTCTCTTCATCTCATTAGTAATTTGTCTTTGACGTATAGTGCCTTTGTGCGTGCTCAGGACTAACGTGTGGATGTGCAATTGATTCATACAAGATTACAAACATGTGTACAGGAATGATCACTGGTCACAAACGCACCCCAGCAAACACAGGAGGAGCTCTAATGGGATTGCATGACTGATCATGGATAAGTGTTGCCCCTATACTCACACAACTCAGCTGGGATTATCCTGTTGCATTCAAGCCTTTGCCGTCATCACTGGAAATTAGTGCAATCTCATGCGGCCACGGTGAAAGGTCAACTGACACTAGCTAGCTGCTACAAAAACAATTTGCCTGGCTGGTGTCCAGTAAAATCCCCTTCCCAGATAAAGTCTGACCTCCCTCCCTGTCATGTCATGTCATGTCATGTCATGAAGAAAATGTTTTGGACTTAAATAGAGTGCGTCATCTTTGTGCCGGATGTTTTAGCAGTAGAGTCCAAACAACATGCATCCCCTCCTAACCATGTAAGTTGACGTACAAAATCCTCATAAAATACCATAAAATGGAAATACAATTAACCTTACTGTACTGCACTTACCTTATCAGGCACAGAGTTTGCATTAGGACTACCTTGAGAAAACTCTTGCAGTTCCCATAGATTTTTCAGCCAAATATTAATGGCGCTCCTCTTCATTCCAATTTTGGAGTAAATTGAGGCCACTGAGTTCACAAAGCTGCCTTCAACATGGTTCAACATGGCAAGCCTTAGTCTCTTGGAACGATTCGAAAGAAGTTAAAGCGTGGCCTTGACAAGACCCACATGCCCAGAAATAATGCTTAAATAACCTGGGGCATTCAAATTATGGTCAGTATTACTGGATCTAATGTGTGCCAAGTCCATTTCACTAGTCCATTTGTTTGACACAAGACAGGATCGTCTATGTATACATTTACACAAAACTTTATCCAAGGTTAATCAGACCAAGACACCATCTTCCCACATAAAAATAGTCAGATTTTGGTCATCATGCTCTGGGCCTCTTGCTGGGTCCACTTATTCCTCCATGAGTTTTGCATTTGCAGACAATTCTCCATATAACATAATTATACTGAGATTTGTGTAGTTTTTGTTTATTCCTAAAGTCTCTGTTGACTGCAAACACTGTAAGACTTTATAATTCGTATAAAGCAGATTAATGAATCCTGATCGCAGCAGTACAAAATTAGCACAAAGGTCGGCAAAGGACTCCAAGGGATTTGTGAGTGGAGTTAAAAAGAGATCAAGCATGCCCACCAAGTGAGTAAGGCTTGTACATGTGGAAGTCAGCAAACAAAGAACAGGTAGGCTCGCATTAGCCTGTTTCTAAGTGGGCCATGTCTCAAGTACTGAAAAAGCTTAGCACACTGCACACCACCTTTGATCTTTGATCTTGGAGGAATCTGATTGGCCAGGAGAAGCTTTGATGTCATCATGAGTGACGGGCTGGCACGAGGTGAATGAAAAAACTAGTAGTACAAATACGGGGAAGTGAGGTATAGCCTCATCACTTGGGACTACGCTCGATAACTTGTTGAGAAGGGACATAGGCAAGAGGGGACTTACAAAGTTTAAGGTAAGCTTGGTTTCTGGATGGCAAAGATATTGATACATCTGGATGACAGGATAGGTCGTTTGGTAGACATTTGTCTTGCAAATTTAGGTAATGGGTTGTGTCTTTATGGAAGCACGGATCATGCTTTTCTCATTTGCGCCACGTCGTACCCCAAAGCTTGGTCAAGATGTTTTGATCTTTGTACAGTGAGAAAGGAGGGGCGCATCTCTCGAAACAGGTGTGCCGGTTTAGTCTTTGAAGTGCAGCCATCCGTGGAAAAGCATGGCCTACCCGAAATGAGTTCCAGACAAACGTGGAGTGCATCAAGAATTTAAACAAGCACCAGATGGCAGCTGAGAGGAATCAAGTAGCGCCTTAAGAGATGGGTGGATAGAAGATGGTAGAGCTGACTCCAGATTTGGTCCATTTCACGTCTCTTTTTTGTTTTTGCACACCTGTGTTTCATAGCATCTACTGTATTTCACCTTTTGCATCTTACTTTTTCTTCTTCATCTCTGTCAGTGGTTAGTAGTGGGCCATCTGCCCTTTCTCTGAATTGTCATCCCTAACATGGGGAAGAATTCAGTTCTCCTTAAGTGAATTTCCCAGTGCTTAGCTGAAATGTGTGCATGCTTGCAGTTGTGTTTATTTGCATGCTTCATTGTACCAGCTGTTCAAACCAAAGCAAATGGATGTAGAGATGTGTGGCAGGCTTATGGTGCAAATGCACAGAATCTGGCAAGGATGCATCTAGATACACAACTACACTTCTCTGGCTAGTGGGTGACGTACCGTGAGTTTGGTGGTGCTTGGTTTTCATTTGTCTGTTTTCAACATGGTTAGGTCGCAAACTTTCTCATATTAGCAGACCACTAAAATTTGCCTCTGAAATCGTTTGAGGTTAGACATAGGCATGTAGCAACAGAATCTTCTATTGATCAGGACTGCCTAGTTTGACAGTTTTATCTGAATTTTGTGAGCCTGATGCATTTCGCTGGATGGACTCATTATTTATAGTAAGTCAGGATTGAGTTGTGATGATGCAATTAGGAAAAAATGGGATCCACCTACTTGTTATCCATCAACTTGTCTGCCATACATGTTGCAATCAAAGACTGATGAACAGTATGCATCTCACAACTGATGTGCAAAGTCTTCATGTCTGAGCTTTAAGATTGTCTTAATGCAATTAAAGTTGACCTGGCTAGGCATCCTGTGTGTGAAGCTTTACCTGTCATTAGCAGGCAAAGTATTGACCCGGAAAGAACAGGTTACCTTGCTCTGTTGGCAGGTACATTCAATGATAATGACTTTAGTGGTAGAGTAGGCTACGTATACTGGTGGATGCTAATTTGGGCCAAAGGTTTAACGAGCGTGCAGACTTCAGTTGATTCATTTGTTTTTTATGCTAGCCTTGTGGTCTGTTGTACTTTTAGTGACTGAATGTTAGATTTGAAAGGCCTTACCAAGATTTTTGTCTATTTAGAATCATGAAACAGACAGGTTCTCAAATGCAAACAATTGTACTGTAGGCCTCTCCTATCATTGTGTAGCACTTTCCACAGCTGTCTGTAATATTGTTTTGTCTCTTTTTCCATCACAGGTTGGGCATCAAAATGGCACTTCTCCTGAGCTTCTTCTGCATCTTGTGCCTGGTTGGGCCAGTTCTTGGCCAGGACATGCCATATGAGGAATTTCTGGCCCAGGTCCAAGCCTGCCCTAAAGAGTGTCGCTGCCCCCCCAATTTTCCACGTGCTGTCTACTGTGACAACAAAGGCCTGAAGAGCATCCCCAACATCCCTCGATACACTTGGTATCTCTACCTGCAGAACAATCTAATTGAAGTGCTGTCAGCAGATGCCCTGAAAAATGCCACATCCCTCCGCTGGCTGAATCTAAACCACAACAAAATCACTACTGAGGGAGTGGAAGAAGGTGTCCTGACTGCACTGCCTCAACTGGCACACCTCTACATGGACGACAACAACTTGTCTACTGTGCCGTCTCCCCTGCCAGCCAGCCTGGAACATCTACGTCTCTCTCGCAATCGCATCTCCAAGATCCCTGCTGGTGTCTTCATTGGTCTGGACAAACTTAACCTCTTGGACCTCCAGGGGAACAAGCTGATGGATGATGCTGTGACTGAGGTGAGCCTGAAGGGTCTGAACAACCTGGTACAGATCAATCTAGCCAAGAACCAGCTGAGTAGCATGCCTCTTGGCTTGCCACCAACGACCACCCAGCTTTTCCTGGATGGCAACAACATTGAGAAGATCCCAGCTGGTTACTTCAAAGGTTTGCCAAAAGTGGCATTTCTGAGGCTCAACCACAACAAGCTTGGCAGCAGTGGTGTTCCCAAAGATGTGTTTAATGTCTCCAGCATTTTGGACTTGCAGCTGTCCCACAACCAGTTGACTGAGGTTCCCCTCATTCCCTCAGGCCTTGAGCACCTTCATCTCGACCACAACAATATCAAAAGTGAGTTTCTGACATTTTCCCAAAGTATCTACTTCTTTTTTCTCATTATAATGATTAATTTGAGCTGCAAGCTGTAAGTCCTCTAACTTTAATTGCCTTTGTGTATTTCCAGGTGTAAGTGGCTCCAACGTCTGTCCTGTCGCTGTTGATGCCGTGGACGACTCCATCAATGAAAGTGTTCCTCGACTGCGTTACCTCAGACTGGATGGCAACGAGATTAAGCCACCAATTCCTAGGGATGTCATTCTGTGCTTCCGTAACCTGAGATCCGTTGTCATCTAAAATAAAAAATATCATAAGCTAATTATAAATTCATACAAGTGATGACCTGGTAATGTGCGTACTTCTCTGATAAATGAGATGTGTGAAACTATGCAACAAAAATGGGTGACAAGAGTAAAATTTGCATGTTTGTGAAACTCAAATGTTTGACGCTAGTTGGCATCAACTTTTTATTGCTGTGACTTAGGGGAAAAAATCATTCCAGTTCCAGAAAACATAAACATTTTTTTCAGTGTCATTTCAATAAAATCTAAAAGAAAGTACAAAATTGACAAGGAACTGGTGGGTTAGAAGCCTTATCAAGGCTGCAATCTGTTGACCATTAGCTGTGCCTTATGTTGGTGTAAACATCTGCATGTACAATTAAAATCTGATTATAATTTAGCATGACAGTGATTTAGACACATAGGAGGACAATATGTAATAATGGCATGTGGAGATCTTTAAACATTCATTGTCATAGTGTTTCTTTGAGCCTGCTCAAAGCTAATCAATGGAAAATTATCACTTTTATTTTTTTCTATTGTGTCAGGAAAACCTTTGCTTTATATTTGTAGACTTGAAGCCAAAATAATGGTCTTGTGTTCTAGGGTCGTGGTTTCTTATTTACTTTTTTATTTACACTATTCTACAAATAGACTTATTTACTGTAGGTAATTTATTTTTTATTTAATATTGGAGAAAAATGAGTAGAAACCTGGCAGTCCTGTTACTATTCATGGCCAATATTTCTTAATGTTTTGTATGCAAAAGAAATGTGATTCTGTTTTTAAAAAAAATGCCAACACTTTTTAATTCTGGTCATTATTTTTCTGAATAAAC
Source organism: Lutjanus campechanus (assembly GCA_027495735.1). NCBI lineage: Eukaryota > Metazoa > Chordata > Actinopteri > Lutjaniformes > Lutjanidae > Lutjanus > Lutjanus campechanus. The sequence continues at coordinate 11,880 of JAJHUR010080424.1, read as the reverse complement.
TGAGCAAGAGATTTCATTTGAATTGTCTTCAATTTGAATAAAACTTCTCAAAATGAACATGTGCCCTAGTGTAATTGTGTCATTTTTGATAACTACAAAACACTCTGAATGAATTTAACCTGATTAAATTTGCCACAAGTGATAATAATAACATTTGTGGTAGCCTGCAATTTTCATTTGCTATAAGATTTTGAATCTGGCATTAAAATTAGTTTTCCACCAAATTTGAAAGTCAATGTATTGGATAATAACTTTATGGAATAATGTTTAGCATGTTGTTTAAGTAAACATACAGAATATCATCACCCACATAATATACTTTGCCAAACAACCAATCAACAGTGAGTCCCAGTTTATTAACTGTATAGCTACAACAAATCTTTAAATTCATGACTCATTTACACTCTAAAGTTTATTTCGGCTAAATGTCTGACTTTCAATCCACTGACTTGTATCTGTGCAAAGCTTGTCACTAGAGGTGTTCTCACATTCATTGTTTAATGCAGGCAAAGACAGCTGAAACCTCCAGCACAGAGCAGATTTGTCAGTACAGCGAGTGAGAGTTAGCATTAGCTGTGTCAAGTTACAAGCTAGCGCTATGTCAGCCACTGCCAGTTACAGGCTAACAGGCTAACAAGCTAACGAACAACATAAACAAATAAACCATGCTAACTACACTTACCTTTCTCATATGTCTGCAATAAGTTGCCAATTTTGGTGCACAGCAGAATGCTAATCTGAGTCTGGGTCAGACTAAAGCTCAAACATGTATAGCTGAATCTCTCTGATGTTTCTTCTTACCCGCACGCTAGCCATCTTGATGCTCGACACTGCTCTTTCACCAGTTAATGTTACCACAAGCAGTGATGGTGGAAAGGGTGTGATGCCAGATAATTTTTCAGAGGAAAACTCATCTGCAGTCATCTGCAGTCTGGAGACACCTGAAGTTACAACAGTCCCATAAACAGTGGCATGACAGGTTTTATTGTATGTGCACCTGCCGCAGTCTGTGGGATTGTTGTGACTTAAGACAGCTAATATGGCTATTATATACGTTCCTTCCTATGTATTCCTACTGTAATTATGTCTGAGGCATGGCTAACCATGCTAAAGGCAGTGAGCAGTTGGCTTAGCCACTTTAGAAACAACTAAAGCTATCTAGAAAACTTGGTAAACAACCTTGGTACTGTATTCCCTGTCAGTCTCTGAGACTGTTTGTCCTGGTGATCTACCATGTTCACTGGGATGCTGCTAAGACTGGTTACATTGCTGGCTAACGGCAGCTAACAGTTAAGTTTAAGTAGTTAAGCTGCTAAAACTAGCATTATCTGTCCATCACACAACTCTGCAATTGAAACACAGAATTGAAGCTGAGGACATCAGAGGGGAAAACCAGAAAATATTTTCTCCATAAAATATGATCCAGTGTCACCAAATCGGTGAATAAAGTTATAAAGTTGTGCTTTTGTACAGTGAGGCCCGGCCGCCAGAAACACTCTGGTCCACTTTGGTGAACAGGTGTATTCTTCCATGTTCTGCTGCATCAAAATCTAGAAAGCGTTTCATTGGATGCAAATTAGTTTTTCATTTTCATGAGATCACTTGAACACTTGAAAACATTGATTGTGACTTCATGGGAACTGTTTCTCACTGTTGAATGTTGAATGCTTATACAGAGTGGATCAACTCTGCAGGACTTCTCAAGCTCTTTACAATGCTCTCTGTGATATACTGTATCACTGTATCAAGATATTTTGGGCAAAATGTCATTCAAGTCTTTGCCTTTTGAGAATGCTTGGCAGAAGAAAAGCCCTGAATATAAGTCCCAGCTTATATGGCAGGTGCAGAAGGATGTCTGGCATACCCGCTATGTCCTTTTCCCCTCACTCATCAAAAGGTCTAGAGTTACCATGGGAGTGAGAGCAGGAGAGGTGGGCAGACAAAATCATGGCCAAATAAAGCTGGCTGAGTAAAGCTGGCCACCAGCATCCTGTGTCCTGTTTTTTGTTTGAACGATGGATGCTAAAGACAGTCTATGAGCGTATGAGCATCACATTGGTACAGAACTGCAAAATCACCATTTGCCTTGGGTCTCTTCGTCTTGGACCCCCCTTAGAGCGGCTCATTCTCTGTCAACTCAGACTGTTATGATATCCCACGGCAGAACATTTAGCGAGCGACAGCGCAAAGAGAAAGCAGCTTCGACCGAAAGGGAGGGCAGAGGCCTTCTTTCAAGCGGGGACTTCCTCTCAGCACCATGCTAACAGGGGCTCCTCACAGAGGTCCCATTGTGCACAAGGGCCCCGTGGATCCCCCCCATACATGAAAGCAACACATGCCAGAGTTTCACCTCAGGAAAAGGCGGACAAATATTTCAGTCTGATTGAGCCACACTCTTAGAAAAATAAAGGATACTCTTGTAAGGGATAAAAAGGTATTTTGCCGTTGGGGGGGCCTTTGCTCTCTCTTTCTTTCTGTGTCTGTGTCTGTGTGTGTGTGTGTGTGTGTGTGTGTGTAGAGTTTGAGAGGGTCGTGCATGTGTGTGGGGTGGGTGCACACTGCGAGTGACCAAAAGCAATCTGCTCTGGTCCAATCAGTCTCAGTGCCTACCTTCACACATAAGCGGCAGGGCACTCAGGTCTGCCAGAGCGCACAGACCTACACATACACACACACACACACATATACACACACACACCTTGCACATACTCACCCTCCCTCCCTCTTCAAGGCACCCTGCGCGACCTCTCACCATTGGCCAGGTCCCGGAGCCCTCAGCATCTCCATCACGGCTGAAGGGACCATTCGGGAAAGCAGGAGACAGAGGTAAGCGTTCTTGGTGCTATCTATCATGCTGGCTCAGTGGCTCTCCGGTACGGGGGGATTAGGCTCGACTTGCACCCTACAAAAACACTGCTAGTCAGGGTTTGCACTGGAGCCACTTCTTGGCTAATTGGTTGGTGGTGCAGATGCTTTATTTTCACTCAGGGATTTGTTTTGGGAGCTTTGCAGGTGACTGAAATGTGGATGTCTTTGTGGTCCTTTGGCATTCTTGGTTCAGTGGTTGTGATATGCTGACTGGAAGTTTTTAAAATTCAGGGGTCCAACAGGTGTTTTTTGGACTAGTAAGAACCTTATTTAACTGTTTTAACAGCCACAGCATTGTTTTATTTTGATGCAATATCTAGTCAAGCAATCAAGATGAATTTTGCCACTAGAGATCTTGATTTTTTTTTTTTTTACCATTTCTGCAAAAAATACCTCCCTCCAATTTCAGAAACTGTGATGCGAATCTTATTTCTGTTCATATCATTTTCTCTTAAAACAGAATTATGTGCATGCATCTCTTTATTTCTTCATTAAATTTTGGTCACCTGCTTGTTTGAGCATTTTTGTGACACAAAGATACAAGTCGCCAGTTTGTTCTGCGACACGTAGCAAAGGGACGCTTGTCAGGTTTGGTTATGGCTTTTGACGAAAAGAGGTAGAATCACTGGATATCAGGAATGCCCAACGCAGAGCCAAGCATAACACGGAGCTAGTCTAGAGGCTACACACACATACACAGTTTCCACACACTGTACACTGTGATGGCCTGTATAAAAGCACACCTCTGTCTTTAGTATAGTCCCTCTTTCAGTGTGCCCATTGCTGGATTTCATAGGCTCATGACAGAAAGTCTATTTCAGTTGGGGATGCTAACCAGTCACCTTTTTTCAACAGGGTGCACTCAGTTCATGTTGGACATTTCTAAGAGATAATCACAGGGTTGATTTGCATAATTAGTCTATCCCTCTGATATCAACAAAGATTAGATTCATAACTTAAATAACCTGTGAAAGTGTGGAGGGTTTTTTTGTTTTATATCTGTCCTCATCCCAAAAATAGCAGCAGAGGTTTCTCAATTTTCTCCCTCTGAAAGATAGGTGTGTTAAGACAGAGTGTGCATCTGTTAGAGGATGTGTCCTTCCAAATGTGTGTGTGCGTGAATGTGTGTGAATGTGTACGTGTATGTACGTGTGTTTGCACCCTCACTGCTGAATGAAGCTTTTCCTTGCAGCCGTAACTTCACTGCCATCCTGTCCACAAACCTCGGAGGAATTTGGAGTTTGAGTGCTGAGACAGGCAGCGACCGGGCCTCATAAAGGCCCTCTGTAAAAGGGCGAGGGGTCGAGTTAGCTTAGAAACCTGTCTCTCCCTCCCTCTCTCTCTCTCTCTCACTCTCTCTCTCTCTCTCTCTCTCTCTCATGCTCTCTCTCACTCAGTCTTTTCCTCACCCATCTAACCCTGAGGGCCAACATCTTGTCCACGTTTCTCCTCTTCTTCCCTTCCCTTGCTCTCCATTTCTCTGCCCCGGCCTGGAGGACTCTTTAAACTCTTCTGCCTTTCTTCAACTTGACATCTTCTGAGTTGTAGCTACACCTGTTATTAGTGCGCAATGCAATTCCCAACTGACTGACAGATGACTGATTGATTCCTAAGCATAATGTCAGTTGTGCTAGCTAATTAAGATGTAATTAACATATGCTAATCTTATTAGCACTTCCCACAGTGAAGTGCACTTATGAACTTGATAAACCCGCTAAGCTTAGCAGATCTGTGCTGCTGAGGAAATGAACAAGATTATGAACAGCAGCTATCTGGGTCAGGGCAGTGCAAAATAGATCTGCATTCAGTGAAAATCATACATGCTAATTTTAGATTCAAGTAGAAAAGGACCCCCTTGTCTATGCCCTCAATGCCAAGAATTTTCTGCCAAAGCCTTTTTGGTGTGATTTGGAAACATAATTGAAGCCCTTGGCCAAAAACTCAGGTATTCAAATGCAGCTTTGGCAGAGTTTTATTTGAAAAGAAGAAATCCCAAATCCCTTCTCCTTTAAGGATCCCGACGTGAAGTGGAAGGGTCTTGAATCACCCTGAAGGGGTTTATTTTGCAATAATGACCTGTTCACTGTACATTATGCCGATTATTACATCTTATGACTCATGGTTACTTGCTTAGAATACCATAATTGACCAGTCAAAATTGAGTATTTAACAAAGCTGTGTAAAAGAGAACTGTATGGCGTTTCTTTGTATGCCAGCCTGGAAGTTAGCATCACTATGGTTCCAATGCGATTTTTCCACTGGATTTTGTATTATTGCAGTAAATAAACTGTGGTAAACAAAAGTTTAAGATATTTGTTCAGTAGCATAATTTTCACAAATTAATATTTATAATTTTGGAAATACAATTGCCAGAAGTAAAAAGCTAACAATAGGCTATAATGAACGACACCATGTTCGCATGACTCAGCATTACTCCCACTAAGTGACTAGTGTTTGGTGTGATGACCTTTTTTAAGACACCTAAAAGCTCCAAAAACTTAGCAGTGGAATATTTAGTGATTTTATGTCACATAACAAAACACGAAAATCTCTTAAGCTTGTGTTAACTACAAACCTTGTTTCAGGCAAACCCATTCAAAAAACCCACTGAGTCCTGCAGTTCTCATTAAATACATTTAGAACCATCACTCAAAAACCCTACAAGCTGAGAGTGAATTTCTTAGAGGTGTTAAGTCCTGCAAACTCAGGAAAACGTTCCCATGGTTCCTTATCACATATCAACTCTGACTTCTGACCTTTGACACACCACAGGCAAGCACTGATTTGAGCCAAGATGGCTGCTCTCTGGAACAGTGAGCCTCTGGCTACAGAGGGGCAGGAGGCCCTCATATTTCGATCCCTCAAGCTGTCTGCACCTCAGTAATGAATTCTCTGACCTTAGTGATGTGACCCAATGTCAGTCCCTGGTCTGCAGTACTATAGACCAGTTATACAGTCGATATCATAAAGACTTTACTTGTTGAAGTGCACCTATGTGCACCTATTTTTAATACATAGCTTAATACACAGCATATGGTATCTGAGACAGTTACTTAAAGTTTGACACATGCTTGTTTTTCAAAATTTAAAAACTCATCTTGTAACATTTTATTTTCCATGCAGCCTCCTCCATGTAGTGTATTAGAGAAACTTCCTAACTTGCAGATCCTAACTGTTTGGTAACTACAGGATGGTAATTAAGGTTAGGACCTGATTTGGGGGGTTGGCATTACAGTTGAAAAGTTCCTAAGTCAGTGTTCCTATCCTAACTTTTGAATAACGTCAAACTGTCCTAATTTCATTTTCCACCTGTAATACTAGCTAACTTACTAAGTAACCAACAGTAATGTTCGCTATAGTTGCTAACAATAGTCACTAACAGTAAGTAACAGAGGTGTTTGCTAACTGTAGCTAACGGTAGTGTTCGTGAAAAATAACTAACGGTAGTGTTCGACAACAGTAACTAACAGTAGTGTTCACTAACAGTGACTAATGATAGTGTTCACTAACAGTAACTAAAAGTAGTGTTCGCTAACAGCAGCTAAAGGTAGTGTTAGCAAACTATTTAATCAATATGGCTGCTCATATTTTAACCCAAATTGATGCTACCAGATACAGCAGACTGTCTGTTATCTTAGCCCACTCTTCTTTTTTTAGCGTTGTTGTAAATTTCCCAAAAAGAACATCTTTGGATTTCTCTACAGATGTTACCAACACCTCTAACTCATCTGTTTTGAAGTTAAGTGTCATCTTTCCTTTGGCTTTTTTGTATGTTTCACTGTGTGTTTCAGTATGTATCAATGGTTACACAACTGTTTAGCTCAATAAGAAACATGGCGTCAGATTGCTAGGTTTCTGACATAAAAGTTGATAAGCGATGTTGGATTAAGTATTTAATGTTTCCTAACCTGAGATAAGATAGGATGAAGTAAGATAAGAAAGGATTCCTAAAGTTAATTACAATTTGTGTCTGTAATATCAGATTGACCTGTAATACAGCTCCTGTATTACATGCACAATTCTAAATCTTTGAACGGACATTCCTTTGACTTTATATCTCTCTGCCCGTGTCAAGGTGGACTATGAGGATGCTCGTGCGGCTCGTGTTGGGACTCTTCGTCCTCAAAGCGGTGGTGGCCAGCCCCAGATTTTCCCGACAAGTGGACTTGGACACGTACGACAGTGCCAATTATGATGTGGATCTAGACAATTTAAATTTGGAGAACCAGGATATCTATGACTACGAAGATGGACTGACAATTGATGATCCTCAGGTAAGAAACTGTATCAGTCAATCAGTAAGCACAAAAGAAAATGTTTGGCCCCTTGTACAATTCCAGCTCTCATTACAAAGGAAACCCTTGTCTTTTTATAATGCAATTATTCTCTAGCATATGATATTTATCAGTTCAAGTAAATTCATTTTCTACCTGCACAATGTAATGTGACATATATCTGTATTACAAGATGCACATCTGTTTTGTCAACTGTACAAACTCATCTTTAAATTAGGTGTTTCACTTTTTACATTTAGTTTGGTACATATTGTTTATAGTATTTACCATTAATTTTGTGTACTGTGTTTGCACATTTTGATAATCACCTCAGATAACTGTTAGCAATGTTAGCTTGCTAGCTAACATTGTTATCTTCACTCAAATTCAACGGAAACTCATCAAAAATATTTTTGGCTCGTATTTTCACTATTCCAACAATCACCAGCTCTGGTTCTGGTTGTAATAATCCCTAATTTCACAAAGTTTGATGTGAAAATATTGGGAGGGAAGTGGCAAGAAACAGTGAGGAGAAACAGCATTTACAGGCAGAATATTTTCATCTAACTCAGTGATTGGAGGATTTATTTAAACCAAACCAGAGTTAGTGATTGTTGGAACAGTCAGCGCATGAACCAAGATGTTTTTGATGAGTTTTATTTTGTGTCTGTCAAGTTTAAATGAAGGTGACAATGCTAGCAAGCTAGCTAACATTGCTCACAGTTATCTAAGACACTGAGATGACTCTCAAAAACACTATATAAAAAAACAACGGTAAATACTATCAACTAGTAGTATCCTAAAGATGAAAAATTGGTATGTTTGTAGGCGAAAGTAACGTTACTATAGCGTTGACAGGAGGTAAAGAGACATGCTGCTCATAACATGGATATATGTCACACTGTATTGTGCAAGTAAAGAACTGGGTCATGGCATGTTACTAGAAAGTCAAGTTTAACCAGAAAGTCAATACTAAACTTTACTTTTAAATATTAAACCACTAATTTTCAAACTGGGGTACAGGGACCAGTAAGGGTCTTTAAGTGGGTTTTAGAAGGTCCCCAGCAAAAAGGGGGGATGAAATATTTGAACTTTTAGCACTTTTTTGGAAATTGGAACAACAAGGGAAGGAATAGGTTGACCGTTTTGATTGACTGATTGTTGTTTGATCATTGGTTAACTTTAAAGATTTTATTAAATCCATTGTCTAATGTGCATCTATTGTATTGTATTATGTCCTTGACATAAAAAAAAAGTTTGGGACTCTCTTTAAACGATCCCTTGATGGGATTATAAATTAACTTTTATCAGATAAAAGGTTTGACAGGGTCTCTTTTATGCTGTAAACTGTATAATATATTGCTAAAAGACACTGAAAACAAACATTTCAGTATGTTGTTCATGTCACCATGTGAAGCTGAGTGATTGCTGGAGAATACTTGTGGAAACAGGCAATGAATATAAATAATGTCACACCAACATGAAATACAACTCACATTTTAAGACATGCAGGCTGTTTCAGTTCCCAGAAGTCCCGATTATACAAATCACAGCATTGACGGTGTATTATTCGTGAACTGGCTGGTTTTGCACTGAGGTCACCAGGTTCACGGAGCAGACAGACGTCCCGCTGATACAAACTGGAAATTTGGAAAATAGGCAAACTTCGCTCCAGCTTTGTGCATTATTGTAGCCAAAATATTCCAGTTTTATACCTTGGCCGGCCTCAATTTGAGTTACATGCCCTGGTCTAGTCATGTTTATGCATGGAATCAAAAGGAAGGAACGACTGTTGTCACACGGCACTGATCACATAGGTGATTTGGGACGGAAAAACACAGAAGTAGGAGAGGACTTTTATTTTGTTAAACCGCTTGCCTGGGAGCCTACTGCATTATATATCATGAGGCTGGCATCTGAATTTTATAGTTCCCCTACATAAATAAAGACCTTACCACTATAAATTGTTGCAGAAAAGGCACAAATCAGTGGATAAAAAACACCAAAATGCAGGAAAAGTATTGGAATTATGTGCCCCCCCCCCCCTCAAAGTTGAAACAAAACCTACACCCCTGACCAAACATTTTGAATTTTGCTTTTCTTTTGGTGTGCAGATTGCAGAATATATATGTAGCAGTGGCAGGTACAGAGGAAAGAAAACACAGATGGAGCTTTATCTGCATGTTTTAGGAATATTTTCTGACTATTTTCCAACACTTAATGTAAGATATACAACTTGCTGTTACTCAAAATATGTTGAAGTGAGCGAAAAGACTGCTGTGGGCTCCTGGGACTTACTTCTTTCCTTTTTCTACTAAAATTCTGTTAAACAGCTTTTAAAAGATGCATGGAGAACAGAGACAGAAAGGGTTACAATCCGGATGATGGATTCCAGAAGATCCTTTAAATCAGCTCAAGTTGAGTGTGATGTGGCAAGCCTGCAGGGCACGCCGGCATGGCAAGCCTTAGCGAAATTTCATGTTGCCGTTTAAACCTCTTTGTAACGAGGAAATTAAGCCAAGCCGATGTCAAGATGGCACGAGGCAAATCGTCCACATCAGATTTTCAGCAGGCTTTCTCTGAGCCAGCGATCTAAGTTGAACCTGATGTGGATAACTGCTGTTTTATCTAAGACCAAACCCACAATCGAATGCAGATTTAGCACATCAGACAAGATGTAGTGGAAGAAACGACACAAAGCAGTGAATTATTTTGTCATCCACCGTGGCAGAAAGGTACAGCCACATCCATTTTTCCTAATTTTGAATTGATTAAGTTCTGGTGTGCTAAGCTGTACAGCTGAGTGTTACACATGACAGTGCTCAGTGTGGGAAAGTTGTAATGTGTTGCAGGCGAGTGGCTTTGATAATGTCTCTCTGTCTAACAAGCCTGGATATGACACAGCACATTGCATAAGATTTTGTGGGAGTCTGTGGGAGCAGGAAGAGGAGAAACACAACAATTAGAGTTACTAGAACACAAAGTTTTGCAGAGAAGCAGCACATTGTAACAATCTGTCATTTTGTTTTTTGTTGACAACAGATTTAAAAGGTGAGAAAGCAGATCCTCACATAGACTGGTTGCTTAATAAGAGTGAGGATTAAAGGGATTTATTCACACACATCAGATGTCAGGGGAGAAATGAAGCGATGATGAGCTCCATGCCTCTGGAATGCTGACTCTTAGCTTTCCACATCCATCTGTTGGTATTTCTTTTCTTTCTCCTCAGGGCTTGTCTCTTTTGAGAGAAATAGAGGCTCATCTCCACTGTTATCCAAGCAAATCGTCCTCTGGCTGCTGCATTCAAAAGTTTTTGCAAATGTTGTAATCACTGACTTTACATTCATTTAGGCATCTTTTTAGTTTGACTGAGACATTTAGTTTGTCTTTCATCATTTTGTCTTCTGTCAAATCTTTGGAACCAGTTAGTTTAGTTAATTTCAGGTGGAAACTTAAACTTTAGATGAATAAATAATGGATTTTTAACCCTTTTAGATCAAATCCCTGGTCATATTGTGCAGCTATTTAAAATTATACGCCAAATAATACATCCATTTCTTTATATTCTTATGTCATAATTCAATCATGTTTTCTTCTTGTAAAACAAAATATGACATATCCTTATGTAGGCTTGAACCAACCAGTTTCAACCAATGATATCATGGCATCCACCCATCAATCAATCTTAAACTTTTAGCAGTAGAGGACTAAGATGCTAGCTAGCAACAGCACGGATTATACATCACGTTTGGAACCTAGATACTCTCAAAATGCTGTTTCATCGGTCGGAGAAATTACCTCAGGTATTATACTAATATCCGCTGATGTTTGTGCGGTTTTTGTATTGGATTGTGTTACTCTATATATTAAGTATTTTGTTAGCCACCCATAGTTGTCATTTGTTCCACTTGGATAGCTAAATGTCGCACCCTTGTCCCACAATTAGCATCATAATTGTGTCTGTTTATATTAAATAATTTTATTTGAAAATACAGGGAATTTTGTCTCTGCATTTGTCCTGCTGAGTGTTAGATGAGAAGATAGATACCACTCACATGACATGTGCACTGAACATGAAGCCACAGCCAGCAGCCAGTTAGCTTAGCTTAGCATAAAGAATGGAAACTGCTTGCCATTCTCCATCCAAAGTTAACAAAATTTGCCTACCAGCATATCTTAATATCATTAATTAACATATCTTTGTATCAGACAAGCACTGCATCCGATATCACATACTATGCACTACATAATCAAAATGTGTGCTATCATTCAATATACTTTTGTGTAAATAAACAGTTGTATGTATCTTTTCAAATCCACTGTGCACGCGTCACTTCCTGAGAGCCTCTGTGCTGGTTGGAGACGAGTAACTGTGGTAACCTGTGCCAGCAATTGACTAAATCAAAAAATATATTATGCCTAGTGAGACCTTATTTATATTTGAGTTGAGGAATTATTGATGTTATGCCAGAGTTTCCTTGGTTGCTGTCCACCTTTGTCTGTTATTTTGTCGTTGGCACTCCTGCATTGCATTGTGGGATATTTATGCCAGCGTAGTGTCCAGTGATTGCATACTGTAATATTTCGTCAGAAATTGTATGCACCTCTTGTACTTCTGGTTTCATACTAAGGTTTAAGACATGCTAAAAAGTCTCACGTACAGTTTTACCGTACTAAATGGCATGTTTGTATGGAATTTTGGATGCAGCCTGTTTATTGATTGGGCGAAGTGACTTCC
>JAJHUR010080422.1:0-10294 GCA_027495735.1 Lutjanus campechanus | reverse complement strand
TTAATTCAGTTGTTTTATTGTCCTGCCATATAAATGTGATGGTGCTCTTTCCTCTGACATCAAGGGGATCAGACATGAGAACATTCACAGGGTCGAGTGAGATGGGAAAAAATAAATAAACCGTGTTTGAGAAGACAGGAAGAAAATCTGAATCCTGATTCTTCTTCTATTTTCACATGAAGGTGAGCAGATCCTGACAAAAGGTTTGGCTGAACGCTTCCGTTGCGTTAAACTAAGATCGCATCTCGTTTTAAGCTGAAGAATTAAAAAAAAAAGTCTAAATCAAACTTGTTGGGTTAGAGTTGGTCACTTTAAACCTGAAAGTTTAAATCTCGAGGTCCTGAATACTTAAAAAGAAACAGAAGACTTTTCCTGGGACCCTTACAATACAAGCTTTAGTATTGAGGAAGTCGCAGCACCACTACCAGCACCAATACAACAGATGATCGTTTTCTTGTGACCCTCTGATAATAACAGATGATGGGAGATGAAAGATGAGGTGTTTTTTTGTTTGTTTTCTTAGCATTTGTCTTCAGTCGCTCTCGCTGCTGCTCTCTGGGGCCACATACTGATTTCTGTCTCCTGTGTTCTCAAAAAACCACAGACCTGAGGACCAAAACCACGACATGCACAGACCACAGGTCAGTGTAGCTTTACAGCAGATATCAACGATAAACTTCACACTATTTTCCAGAATCAGAAAAATCAGTTTTTTACCGTTTGGGGTTGTGTTTTCATCCTCTTCAAAGTGCTCCATGTCATAACTTACAAAAATGTTCTGTGTAAAGAAAGAAAATCTCTGTAAGTTCATCTTTTTTTGGCCTATATAGATGTTTTGCTAAGCCCCACCTCCAAACAATAACTGTCCAATCATAGAGTAGCAACCGTAACTACGTGCCAGAGGCCTGTCAAGCTTTGCACTTCTCCACATGTTGCAGTCGCGTGCATGGAGCCCTAAGACGAGCGATCTCATGAGTTTGGAGGGTGGAATCCCAAGAGCATTATGTTTGAATAGATTAAACTTGGTCTTTATCTGTTCTAACGTAAGCTGTGAACATTAGCATGTCTGGCTAATTCGCTTACTATCTGCAGCCTCCAGCCAAACTTGCGTTAAACAACACTGCATTTGCCGAACTCATGTGTTGTTCTCAGGCGTTAAAATTGGGATTTGTTCTGTGTCGTGGTTTGAGGAGGAGAGTGTGGGCTGACGCATTAGCTTAGCTCTTATCCCGGCTCTCTTCCTGAGGAGATGGTGGTCCAGCTGGTCCAGCTGGGTGACTGTTTCAAAGTCCACTACACTTGATCGAATCCTTGTGCTTCCTTGTCTTTAATGAGCACATTTCTGTCTCCTATCATATATTTGTCGTATTTCACTGTCTAAACAATGTTTGCTGGGATGCCTCAGTCTTTTAGCACTTACGTTATATCACGTGTGCAGCCGTTAAGTAACTTTCAGACCATTTTACGAGGTTCTCGTTTTAAAACGTGACAACGGGAGACTTCTCAGCTGATTCGAGGAGTTCAAGCACTAACATTTGCTCACATTAGCTACACTTACATCAATTCAGCCACAAATTCCACGGCTGTCAACTAGACATGAGAAGCTGCTTTTGTCCACTTCTCTTCGCTATAAACCTCATATGTCCAGAGCAAGAATGAAAAGCTTGACAGGCGTAGCAACAGTAACTAAGGAGGGCGGGACTTAGCGAAGGGTCAATTTGGTGCAGCTCAAAATGAATTATGAAATGCATCGTGAATTAACAACAATTCTCATGTTTTACTTGTTAAAACTGTATTTTTGTACAGAGCTCCAGTACCTTGTTCCTGAGGAGTCTCTCCCAGCGGCCCTGCTGTTGTTTGACCAGTTTGAGGACTGGCTCATTGGACTTCATTTCCCAGCAGCAGCGGTCAGCAGCGATGTTGGCTTGAAGCTCCAGGTCGGCGGCGTAGGTCCGACCGTTTACTCTGCCACTGAACACAACCAACACAAAGACAGAGAGGGAGAGAGAGGGAGGGAGAGAGCGTCAATCTGATCAAACTGAGGAAACGTCAGTTTCTTTACTGTGCTGCTGCACAACAGACACTTTCTGTCTGCACTGTCCTCTCAGTCTGTCCTCACCTCTCCTCAGGATGACCTGCTTCATGTTCACAGTCAGACAGAAGCAGAATCGATCTGATACAACTTTTCATTTGTGTATTTTTAGTCAGCCTGTAACCTGATGCAGATCAGTGCATCTCAGGTCTTCAAATGTCTTGTTGTGTCCAAATTCCAAAGACAGTCAGTTTACGATGACAACAAAAATGAAAAGGCAGCAAATTCTCACATGTGAGAAACTCAAACCAGTGAATGTTTGATATTGTTGCATAATAAATAACATGAACAGTTGGGCTGAGTATCGTACTTGCACCCGAAAGTGATACCAACCAAGTGATACCACTGCATTAAATCAAGAACACCCGTGGTGATCGGCTGCAAGCAAAACCAAACAAATAAATCTCTTTTTTTAGGTTTGGGTAGAAAAAGGAATGAATGCAGGTATTGAGTTCTAATACTCTTCCCAAAAGTGTGGGCAACAACTTCATTGAAAAGTCTTTTTTGGCACTAAAATGAAGGACTTACTCAGTGTAGCTTTTAAAAGTCTCAATATTCAGGCAGAATTATTTTGAAGGGCTGCAGCTAACTTATTTTTATTGTCGATTAATCAGTCAATTATTTTCTCAATTAATCCATCAGTTGTTTGGTCCATAAAATGCCACAAATTGGTGAAAGATGTCAATCAATGTTTCCCAAAGCCCAAGATGACGTCTTGTTTTACCTACAACTCAAAGACATTAATTTTACGGCCATAGAGGACCAAAGAAACCAGAAAATATTCAGATTTAAGAGGCTGGAATCAGAGAATTTGGACTTTTTTTTTTCTTAAAAACTGACATAATCTGATCGATCCATTATCAAAATAGATGGCGTTTAATTTAATAATTGATTAATGAACAATTAACTGTTGCAGCCCAAGTTTAAAGCGCTTTACATATTTTAAATATAGAAAACATGAACAGTTATTGTTACACATCAGGTCAGTGGGCTAACATGGCTTGTTTACTACGTTATATTACATGAACATCACTGTCACCCTGAACGTCAGATCAATAAAACTAAAGTACCTGATTAAATGAATGGTGGAATATTCATATTTAACAGATAATGAGTAACTATATTGAAATATATTTTTAAAGTAACCCTTCAAACCCTAACGACACCAGTCTGTGTCACAAATAAACTTGTGAACAAATTAAGCAGGAAAAGTTTTAATGTCTCTTTACCAAGATGGCGTGATGACAACATGTAACTGTTGTGTAATAATCATGTGACACAAAATATTGATTTTAAAACATTTTATTACAGACTAAAGTAACTGAGAAGCTTCACCCAAAAACATTCAAAACTTTCAAAACTGTAGTTACAGAGAAGTCTGTAGATGGGCTTCATTCAAGAACATTTTTGAATCCTTATCTTAAATTTCCTACGAGAGGCTCATACGAACACGCCGCAGGTTCAACTAACACTCGTACCTTCAGATAAATGACTTACCTGTGCATATCTGAGTGCACATGTATCAGACTTGTAAATTAGAATAATTAATGCCCCAATGATACCATGTAAGGCTGCAGCGTCACAAAAATGGCACCAAAAAAGGGTTTGAAGTTCTACTTTCAGAGATCTATGAAGGAAAATCTGCAGCGACAGAAGTGGAACTAAAGGACCTGCTTAAACAAAAACAGAAAAACTGAGTGATTTTAATGCCGCGTTACCTGAGGGTGGGACCATCACCGAAATAAAGAAGAAATGTCTCGATATGAAAACAGCTTCAGAGAAAACAAGACGCCTCACCACAGCCACAGTAAGGACGGGATCGATGACAGAGGACAGAGTAAGTGAGGGTAAGTGTAATTTAATTTTCAAACTTAAAGTGATATTCCACTTTGCAAGATTAACCCACTCAGTATGTACTCACCACCATGTCGATGTGATGGTGGATGAAAATCTTCAATTTCCAAAACAATCCTGGAGTTTTAGGAGAAACAGGGTAGCAGCCTCATCCAGTACAATGGCAGTGAACGGTGACCACGGATAAAACGTTAAAAAAAGAACACAAAACAAACACAAAATGTCTCCATCCTGCTTGTGTGGTGTAATCCAAGTGTCTGCAAGCTGCGACATTAAAAATTAACCGCAAAAGACACCATTTACGCCTTGTTTTTAGCAGAAATATCAGCTGTTGTGTTCTATTTTTAACGTTTTATCCGTGGTCACAATTCACTGCCATTGTACTGGATGAGGCTGCTACCCTGTTTTCTGCTGAAACTCCAGGATTGTTTTGTGAACTGAAGATCTTCACTTATCATCACATCGGCATAATGGTGAGTACATACTGAGTGGGTTATCATGGAAAGTGTAGTATCCTTTTAAAATGCCTTCAGATTAATTAAATATACAGTAATTAGACTACACTGTTCGTACCTGAAAGAAAAGTCAAAATACAAGAAAACCTTTGAACGCAACGAGTTCTCCTAAATCACTCGCACACATCGCTTTAGAACAAATCTGTTGGTTCAGTTCTTGCATAAGGCCCATTGTTAGAATCTGTAGCGTCACTGCAGCAGAACAACGGCAGTAAAAACTCAACTTCTTGTTTCTGACTGAACTCAAAGTAACTTCATCTGTGTGACATGATGTCACAGACTCATTTGATTTAATCTTCAGCTGTGAAACGTCTTTTTCAGAAACACATTACAGAAAAACTTTAGAAAATAAAGTTTCCTACATGTGTTCACACCTTTTCGTGAAGCTGTAAACCTGAACTCTGTCGTCACAGCCAGTCAGAAACAAGAGTTCAGTGTAAACGGTGTAAACTCATGTTTGTGTGTGTGTTTAAGTCACACAGAGGCTAGCCGTGCTAAACATGTACCCACTCCCACCGGTGTAAAGTGCTCTGGATAAAAAGCTCCACTGAATGTTGGATGTGATGTGAAGTAAGTGAGCGATCATTGGTGGTCTGCTCCTGACGGACCTGTAAACGACTCTGTCGGGGAAGAAATCGCAGCGCTGGCTCTCCGGGTTCGTCAGCTTCACCGTTACAGTCACAGAGTCGGACGTCTGGTGCCAGCGGACCGGAGGGTGGAAACTGAAACACAACCAGAGGGAAATAAACACAGTTTAGGTCTAAAATCATTCTGGATTATCGACTGTAGATTTAAAAGGTGAGATTAATTTATCCACAATGCATGAACAGGATAGTAGAAGTTTTCTTTTAATAACCATATAAGTCTGATACCTTTTCACAGAGTTGTCGCAGTCTGTCTCATTAGTGCTGACGACCTGCTGACTGTGGCTTTGATCTTCACCTGCAGGCACACCTGAACACACACACACACGCAGAAAATTATCTAACACGTAACCGAGTGAAGAAGCAGCTGCAAATTCTTGTTTTGACTCTGCCTTATTGTTACAATAGCTGTTATTGCTGTTATGTTAGGACAGAACTTTATTTTAAGTTTACCATTTTCACAGAGGTTGACAGCAGCGGTCTGGCTGGTCGAGGACCAAAGTTCTGCTTCATCTCCGTTCCTGTGGATCAAAAATCAGAAAGTTTCTGGTCAGTTTCCCCATTAGGGCTGCACAGCTAATCGAAATTTTATCAAAATCGTAATATAACTTTCTGCAGTTTTCAAAAGAGATGCAATATTTGTTAAAGGCAAAATCAGATTCCACAGACTTCATTTGGTGCAGATTCCTGCAAAAAAAAGTCACATAATAGTAATTTTAACACATTTTTCAATCAAAATAAGAATAATGATGTAAAAATGATCAACTCTAACACTGCAAATCATATTGCAAATGCAATATCACTCAAAATAATCACAATCAGTTATTTTTTCAAAATTGTTCAGGTCTGCTTTTGAGGGATAATCTATCGGACAGAGTTCCTCAGTAAAGACACCAACCTCATCGTCTCAGCTGACTTCAGATCAGCAGTGTGTGTGTTTTTCAGTCTAACAGCTGCCTGGGGCTCCGACACGGATTTCTGATCACACACTGGAGCCAGGTGGGGTTCGGCTGCTGGTGGTGCCGGGACCAGGGACTGGATCACTGAAGATACCGGACCGAGGGGCTCACATGGTTCGAGGTGAGGAGGGTCAGCGAGCCGACTGACCTCAGCTGTTCTGACGGCTTCAGCCAGAACCTCCTCCTGCGCTTTGATCCTGACCTCCAGAGACCTCGGATCATCCCCGGGCCTACAAACAACACAGTTCTGCCTCATTCATCATAGTGAAGGTGGCTGAAACATTCTGACCCACCACAGTCAGCTGTTTCCTTACCCAGAGAGGTGACCCGCCTCCTTGTCACTGCTGGTCTTGCGCTCCTCACAGAGCGCCTTCAGCAGGTCCAGATGCTCTGGGTTGCTGACTCCCATCCCAGTGTTCAGGATCTCTGACTGCACGATGTATTCGTTGATCATAGTTTTCATACCTGGTACCTGGGTCACACGGACCTAACGAAGAAAAACAAAACAACAATTTACCAACTGCACCCAAAACAGTCCAGAGTTCACATTAGTATCACACAGACTGAAATTTGTGCACAAAAACCTTTTAATCTACTTTGGACTTTTGAAGAAACCTCAAGCTGTTAAGGGTGGGTGGTCTACAGTACCTGAAGCAGAGTTACACGATTTTAGCCCTGCATCACTGTGGAAACTGGTCGAGACAAACACAGTAACATGCTGCACACTAATGCTTGAGTATTAATAATCTAACAGCATGTTTTCATGGCAAAATGCAGTTTCAGTATTCAACTGTATGCAACAAGAGGAGGAAGTACACTGCTGCTAAAATAACGAGAAGAAAGGACTGAGTCTTCTCTCTTTATTTTGAACTACAGACACTTCATATCCAGGTTAAATAATGCATTTGTGAGCAAACCATATAAACTGAGAGGAAAGAGGATCGGTTTTCATTAGTAACATGCTGCACACTGATGCATTAATCTAATGTCACATCGAACGTGTGTTTTCATCACTAAACAGTCTGGAGAGCAGACAGACTCTCAGATTCCTCAGGCAAAAGATCTTGAAAGTGTATAAAGCAAAACAACGTCAAGACTCAGAACAGACCGAGAGTTTTGTAGAGTGAAAGTAGTGTGTGTCTAAGAGCTAAGAAACTTTATGATCTGTTGTTAATTCAGATCATATATTTGTCCATCAGAGACCCACTGATTGAACGTGGAGATGAATGATGGGTAAAAACCTACCATAGGATCAACAAAAACGGTGTTTCCCAGACTGAAAACCACTCTGGCTCGGTGCTGCAGACCTCGGATCTTCTGGCTGATCGCTCTGGTGACCTGTGTAAAGCAAACAAGTCTCGTGATGGTCATGTGACTGGACATTCTTTCTGCTCACAGGACTGATCTCTCTGCTCAAGAGCATCAAGTCCAGGACAGCGGACAAACATCTGGGAAAACGGTAGAAAGGTGGGTTGACATTTAGGTTGCCAAGTAAATTAATTAATAGAAAAATCAAACACAGGAGTAGTGGTAATGTGTTTGTGTATTTGAGAGTGAAGTGAGGAGGTGAGCGGGAAACCTTGGGGTGCCAGTCGGTCTCGTTGTCGACCGGTTTGACCCGGCAGACGATGATCTCCACGGCCTGTCCGGGCAGAGAGTGAAACTGCTCCGGGAGCTGCAGGAGCTGGTGAGATTTGACCTCCTCTTCCTTTCCAACATCGATAAACCGAACAAAGATGCTGAAAAACAGCCGGTCGCCTCTGTCTGGGACAGACAGGATCTTCACCCTGCCGCAAGGAGCAGACTTGCATCATACATTCAGAAAGAAATAATTCAAAGTTGCATTTTGGTTTCATGTCAGACCTGTGGAAGACCTCGTCCTCCTGCACGGCGTATAAGCCTCCCTCCAGGAACTCCTTTGCTCCGGGCTTCTTGTCAGCATAGTAAGAGGTCATCTCAGACGCCATGCTCTGGAAACCTCCGTCCTCCTTCTTGACGATACGACCGTAGAACACTGATGCCGCCTTAATGTAGAGAGGCACAACCTGGGAGCATCAGAGGTCCACAAAATTCAGAAAGTTAAAGGAAAGAACTGTGCAAGCGAAAACACAGAGTGAACTTCAGATAACAGAGAAATCAAAGATCTGATTATTACTTTAAAGAATCAGATTTAACTTTAAACAACATGAAGAGTGTAAAAATAATAACCTGTTTGTGTTTTTTGTGGTTATGTATAAAAACTAGTTAATTCTTGTTTCTTTGATGTGCCTGACGATGTGTGTTA
Organism: Lutjanus campechanus; assembly: GCA_027495735.1. NCBI lineage: Eukaryota > Metazoa > Chordata > Actinopteri > Lutjaniformes > Lutjanidae > Lutjanus > Lutjanus campechanus. Next base: position 1,946 of record JAJHUR010080422.1, on the reverse strand, counting down.
ATTAGAATAAAAAGTGTAGCAGTGACTCACTTCTATGACTCCGGTGGCGGGAAGCACAGATTGGTCCAGGTGGGAAATGAGTGTGTGACGGTCGGGACAAACGCTGCTGTCTCTGCAAAGGAGAACACACACAATCACATAATGTGGGACATTTTCTCATTTACTTAAAAATAAAATAAAATAATAAATCTGTAATGAAGATATTTTCCCCAAAGTGAGTCAGACCTGAACAGTGGATTTCAACTAAAATACATGGAATAATCCTCTCTGGGTTGGGGGGGGTGTTAACGGGTATAAAGTGCAGCTGTAGGGTTTGTTTAAAAGCTTCAAAATCAGAAATACATATTTTCCCCTGGCCTGTAGGGCTATTTGTCCATGTATATTTTTTTGGTGTGAGCTGCAGAGTTTTGGAGATATCGGCCACAGAGGTGTCTGCCCTCTCTCCAATATAATGGGACTAAATTACACTTGCCTCGTGGTGCTCAAAGCACTAAAAAAAAACAAAAAAACAAAACAAAACAAAAAAACAACAACACATCGTCTCTTTCCAAAAATCATGACCCAGTTAATCACGACCCAAATGTCAGAGCGCCATGTAGTTCCATTACACAGGAGAGGAGGCAGACATCTCTACAGCAGATGCCTCCAAAGCTCTAAAACTCACACCAAAACTATCTAAATGTATAAACAGAACTACAGTCCGGGAGAAAATATGCATTTTTTGATTTTGGGGTGAACTGTCCCTTAAGACTGTGCAGTGAAATAGGGCTGCAAATATACATTTTATCATTCTCTCAAACTGAGGAGGCTCATAAAGTATCAACAGAAATATTAAAAAATAACAAAAGAGCAAAATGTATCATCATTTGAAGGAGTGTAAAGAAGCTGACCTGCAGACTCCGAAGCTCTTGAGGTAGCTGCAGAGAGGCCTGTTGGTCTTCTGGTCCTCCCGGGCCACGTGGACGCCCTGGGCGAAGGACAGCAGCTCAGGGGGCAGCGGGGCGTTGGTCCGCACCAGGTAACGCAGAACCCCGACGACATGACGGGCGTTCCTCTCAGAGATCAGCAGCACCGACTTGGTGAGAGGAGCGCTGCTCTCCGTTTGATCCTGGGAGGGAACCTTAGAAAAGAAATCACAGAAATCATCCAGAGCAAACGTGGATACTGAAACTGTGGTTTATGTAAACGCTTTAATTTGTTCTCACTCGATCAGAAAGGTTTCTGAAGTTCTCAACCATGCAGAAGAGTCGGCTGCCGAATACTTTGGGAGAAGAGGGGAAGCCATAGTGGACCACACAAGTCGCGTCTCTGATTCCCAGACACTTCAGACACTCGTTGGTGGTCACTAGAGGTCAAAGGTCAAACACAACAAAAATGAAAAAGACAGAAGCAGTGTTGATACTCTGGGAGGAAATTCAGAGAATATCTTTGCTGATCTCCGTGTTTACCCAGAATAACATGAGTCCCGGGGCCGATGTCTTTCCTCCACTGCTGGATGACGAAGTCGAACTCGTGAGTTAATCCCTCGTGGATCTTGAGGCAGAACGCCGATTTGTGGCTCATGGCCTGAACGTTAGAAAAGAAACTGGTAAATCTCAACGATAATGTAGATTTTGAGCATCACAGCATTAAGTACTGAGCTGTAACGCTGAGTGCTGGGCGGATATTTGTCCTAAATTAAAGATTAAAGCCAAACCAAAGATTCACAACAAGATAAAAACTTTTTAGAATTTAAACATTTCAGCGATGTCAAGCAGGCCACATCAGCTCGACTCAAGCCGGCTGACTGTGTCGCCTGCAACCCAGCTGGTCAAGTCACCAGACTTGGCTGGTTTTAGAACATGGGGCAGATGTTTCAACAGCCAGTGATGTTGCTAGGTACGCGTCCTGCGTCTCTGACGCATTAAAATCTGAAAGGACGCAGTAAATTCACTATCCATGCGTCC
>JAJHUR010080421.1:0-17551 GCA_027495735.1 Lutjanus campechanus | reverse complement strand
TAGTAATCAGTCTTGTTATGGAATACCTTATTGATCAGATGGATGCTCTGACTGATGAGTTCACTGGGCTACTGGAAAGTTAAATTGGCACTTACGTTTTTACTTAGCATTATTAAGTTTTGTTGTTTTTGGTTGTTCAACACTAGTGCTGATATCTGAGTTTTGGTATCAATAACAATATTATACTTCGTGTGTTAATTGAGAAATATGAACTTTTTTTGTTTAACCCTTATTTCATTTAGTAAAAGACATCAAACATCTCCACTGTCAAATGGTATAAACTCACACTGTTGTATAGACAGTTAACCTTAATAAAATAAACAAAATTGGCACTTAAATCAGTCCAGTGAGTATGATTTTCTTGTATTTATTGGTAGGATATGGCATGAAATGGAGTATTATATGCTTAATTATGATTACGTTACTCTACAGTCCCCTCAAAATAATAATTGTTTAGGTCCCTTAGAATAAGCCTTTAATATCTACAGAGGGTGTGAGTTTCTTCTCGTGGAGGCTGTTATGTTGCACTGCTGTGTCTCTACAATAGCCAAAGTGGGCAAACCAATCACTTGCTCTAGATACATTTTTGGTTTGTACATTTCCAAGAGTTTTGCGGCCACTGTAGTTTCTCCTACACACTTGGACGGGGAGGGTAACGTGAGCTGTTTTCAGTTGGTTGCAATGAACTTGAACTATCTGACTTGTCATGTCATGGTCTGCCATCCCTGCAGGAAGGATGCTGTCCCTGACTCGAGCAGTGGTGAGTGGGGTGGCTCGTGCTCCAGCTGCTGTCAGCCAGGGTGGAGTGACCGCTATCACCCGATTCAACAGCACAGCACAGGTACCTGTCCTATATTTTGTTAAAACTAAAAAGTAAATGGTGACAACCGGGTTAACATTTCATGTGTTTGTATTATTTTTCCAGAGTGCTCCGAAGAAAACCACATATGGCCCTCTGGCAGATGAGGACAGAATTTTCACAAACCTTTATGGGCGCCATGACTGGAGGTAACACGCCTGATGTCATTCTCATGTGCTCTGGGAAATCTAAAACATAATATTGATTAGATTGGTCCTCTTACACATTACAAAATACAGTGCTAAGACGCAAAAGTAAAAGAGGAAATCCAGTTCTGAGTGTTTTTTACTTCATGAGAATCTTATATTAAAACTTGATCTCAATAATTTCTATAAAAACAGAACACAGTCCTCACCTGCTCATATTTGTGCTTCAGGCTGAAGGGGGCATTGAAGCGTGGTGACTGGTACAAAACTAAGGAGATCCTTTTGAAGGGAGTCGACTGGATCCTCAATGAGATCAAGGTTTCTGGCCTGCGTGGGAGAGGTGGAGCTGGTTTCCCTACAGGCATGAAATGGAGCTTCATGAACAAGCCCAGTGATGGCAGGTCAGTGAGGAGACAGATGCACACATATCTGTTCTTTTTTGCTTGATGTTCTCATATGATGTTACCAGATTTTTATGTTAAGACACACAACATAGTGTCTATCTGTTTTATGTGCTGTATGTCTGTTTACTTCTTGTCAACGCTATAGTAACGTTTGTCTACAAACTTAATGATTTGCCATCCTTAAATTAGTTACTTTACTTTTCACAGTTAGCTTGCTACAAAGAAATAGTATTTACTGTTCCTTTTGTATGTAGTGTTTTTGAGCAGTATCTATGCTAACTGTTAGCCATGTTAGCTAGCTAGCATTGCCATCTTCATTCAGACTCCTCACAAACAAAATAAAACTCACCAAAATGTCTTGGCTCATCTTTACACTGATCCAACAATCACCAACTCTGGTTTGGCATCGTAATTTGCCATGTTGTGTGTGAAAATACTGGGAGAGAAGTGAGAGAGAGGTCGGACATCAGGTCAAACAATCAGATAAGCAGTAGAGGATGTGTGGAGCCTGAATATTATCTCATCTAACTTGGTGAATTAAGATTTACTTCAACTAAATCAGAGTTGGTGATTGTTGGAGCAGTGGAAAGATGAGCCCTGTAAAATGTGAAATGACTTATTTAAGGATGAAAAACCATTAAAGTTGTAGTCAAAGGTAAAGCTACTATAGTGTTGACAGGAAGTAAACAGATGACAAAGATTAGAGCCTAAAACAAAAATTGGAGTTACAACAATGAAGTCGGTCAAGAAGTGATAACTCCAAACTTACTCTGTAATTGTATTTATAGATGTGGCTCACAATTATTTTCACTGCCAATGTAATGATGATTCATTAAAAAGTAACCAAATCTTGCAGTTGGGAAAGTTAAAGTTGATTTAACATCTTCATACGTTGATTGCATGTTGTGGTCTGAGTATGCAGTTTCATAAAGAATTCACATTATATGGCCTCCTGCAGTCATCACTTCTTGTTTGCATTAAAGCTGAAAATGAAATCTTGGTTGACTGTAGCTGGAATTGTCTGGATTAGTTTGGCAGGTTAACCGTATTTGGATGGATGCTTTTGAATCTCCTCTGCAGCCAACCATGAGTTTTGGCAGATGAAAAATTCAGACTTGTTTGGACTTGTCCACAACAGCGCCTGCTTTGGGGGGAAAACATAAAACTTCCTCTGTTTAACTGGGCTCTAATTTCTTGCTTCAGGCCAAAGTATCTGGTGGTGAACGCAGATGAGGGAGAACCTGGCACCTGTAAGGACAGGGAGATTATGAGGAATGACCCACACAAGCTGGTGGAGGGCTGCCTGGTCGCTGGGAGGGCCATGGGGGCGCGTGCTGCTTATATCTACATCAGAGGAGAGTTTTACAATGAGTCGTCCAACCTGCAGGTGAGACTGGACGGAATCAAACCACACGTATAATTGATTTTACATTGAAAAGGGAAATTAAAAAGTGTTTTTGGTTGTTAACTTGGAAGAGAGCTGTGGAGTATGTGAATAGTTACACTGGAATATAAAACTTCAATGTGAGACTTATTTTTATTTTGATTTAGTTAACTTAACTGATCATGATACATGCAAAAAATGACCATTTCATTACATGTTTTCCTCTGGGATTTAGGATTCAAATCCAGATTACATTTTCACTATCTGTCCCTAGGTGGCTATCAATGAGGCTTACGCTGCTGGGCTCATTGGAAGAAACGCCTGCGGCTCCGGTTACGACTTTGATGTGTTTGTGATGCGTGGTGCAGGAGCGTACATCTGTGGAGAGGAGACTGCTCTTATTGAGTCCCTGGAGGGAAAGCAGGGAAAGCCCCGCCTGAAGCCCCCATTTCCCGCTGATGTGGGTGAGTTCCAGAGCACAGAGTGGGATTAAGCATAAAATAAAATATGTTTGGGCAACCACTGAATTTAAACAATTTCCCCCCCGGGGATCAATAAAGCATTTCTGATTCTGACTGGTTTACTGTCAAATAAAAGCAGTTCTGACATATCTACATCACTCGTGCTGCTGTCTTAAAGGTGTGTTTGGTTGCCCAACAACTGTTGCCAACGTGGAGACGGTTTCTGTGGCGCCCACCATCTGCCGTCGTGGAGGCCCTTGGTTTCTGAGCTTTGGCAGAGAGAGAAACTCCGGCACAAAGCTTTTCAACATCTCCGGCCATGTTAACCACCCCTGCACTGTAGAGGAGGAGATGTCTATCCCTTTGAAAGAGCTCATCGAGAGGCACGCAGGTACGAATTTCAGCAAGAACGTGTTACAAAATCTATACAACGTTATATTGATCCTGCCAGAGTCGTATTACAAGGACAGTTCAGATTAGAAATACTTATTGATTGTCAGTGTATTACCTACAGTTGATGGCGGGTGGCACGCCCTGAGTCTGGAGAATCACACAGGAATTTCAGCACAGAAGCGAAGCAATGTATAGCTGTAGACAAAGTCAGCAGTAAAACATATTTTAGCCATGTAAAAAAATCTACATCACTATAAGTGTACACTATATATGGAATATTTTGCCCACTTCAGTTTGCTGCCAGATTGCCCTCTCTGACAGGAAGCTGCCGTTGTATAAGCTAAATTATGCTCTCTCTCTCTCAGCCAAACTCCTTTGGTGAAAGCGGTAATTTTACCTTGCATAACACAGAATTTGTTGATGTACCGTTGCCTCATTCAGTTAGTTTGTTTGTGTTATTGTGTGACTATGGTGGATCTGAACTAACCCTTGAAAACAGGAAAGTCAAACAATAAGACAAACTAACTGATGACTGAGGCAGCAACTCCTGTGTTCTACAAGGTAAAGTTACTGATTTTGCCAATGGAGTCTGGTTGGTTTGGAGAGAGCGATATTTGGCTTATATAACAGACGTTTTCTGTCATAAAAGGCTGTAAAAGGCCAGGTAAAATAGTTCTAAATATAGCAGCTTTTTCTTATCTGTTTTTTTTTGTTTTGTTTTGTTTTGTTTTGTTTTTGTTTTTTTCCCCCAAACTGGGAGTGAGCTGACTGTTGTCTAGGTTATAAGAACCTCATATAACCCCACCTCAAATATTTTAGAGTTAATAATAACACATTGGGTCTCAAATAGATAGAGTGAGATGTTTTTATGACATCAGTTGTGGGATTTTGCAAAGAAAATACCTGATGTGTTTGGAAGGAAATTCCCTTTTCTTGTGAATAGATGAAACCCTCTACTAAACTGCAGGAAGGGGAAACCTTAATGCATCGTTTGTTTATCTGCATGTGTTTTCCTGCACCACGGGGGTTATGGACTGAAAAGATTAAGACAGCTTATCGTAAGCACGGCCTAAGTGAATGTAGTTTTTTTAACTTAATTGAAACGAACATCTGTCTGGTAGGTGGAGTGCGTGGTGGCTGGGATAACCTGCTGGCTGTAATCCCTGGCGGCTCCTCAACACCCCTCATTCCCAAGGATGTGTGCTCAGAGGTGCTGATGGACTTTGATGGCCTCATCCAGGCTCAGACTGGCCTGGGCACGGCTGCACTCATCGTCATGGACAAATCTGTAAGTTTGTCACCTCCACAGCATAACTCATCATGCATGAAGAAATCCTGAAACATCTGTTACATCAGTGGTTGAATTGTTTTTGCAGACTGACATTATTAGAGCCATCGCCCGCCTGATTGAGTTCTACAAACATGAGAGCTGTGGCCAGTGCACACCTTGCAGGGAGGGTAAGTGCTACTTCACTGTCATTTTATGCATCAATGCCGCCGACCTTAACGCTTCACTAATCAGGTGTCTGTCTTTTGCAAATGTATAAAAAAATGTTTCTCTTTTGTCTGTTTCTGTAGGAGTGGACTGGATGAATAATATGATGTGGCGTTTTGTGAAGGGTGATGCACGGCCCTCAGAGATCGACATGATTTGGGAGCTCAGTAAGCAGATTGAGGGACACACTATCTGTGCTCTGGGAGATGGTGCAGCGTGGCCAGTGCAGGTAAACACACGTCATTGATAGAATTAATAAGGAGTTCTGGAAAATGACTGATCTGATATTAACTTTTACTGGTTCTATTCCAGGAATCAATACTTTTAACTGCTTTTTAAAAAAATATATACACTGACATACTGTCTGTTATTATTCTGTTGGACATCAAGAAAAAATAATATATGATTTTCTTTTTTGTTCTCTTTTCTGTGTTCTCAGGGATTGATCAGGCACTTCAGGCCTGTGATGGAAAGCCGAATTTCTGAATTCCAGCAGCAGCAGCAGGCCAGGGCTTGAACGGCTCCCTCACCCTCTTGAACTCATTGTCCTGCCTCACGTGTCCTTGTTCTATCATTTACAAATTATTTAAAGCGATAATGTGCCGTCTTATCACCTCATCATCAAGTTTTACATTGATGTGTCTGCCTTCTCCGAATAAAGTTCTATGAACCTTAAACTAGACTTTTGTTTTGTCTTTGTAGTATTTCAATGTTAGCAGTGTGTTAAGTGTGAAAAAATGTAGATAACACCTAAATAATAATTTTGTTCATATTTTTTAAATGGACAGTTTCACTTTAGTAAGGTTGTTTTGATAACTAAAGCACTGTAAGTTTTATGCACATGATTTCTTCTCTACCTGCTTTTTATTGTTAAATGTGAAGGAATATAACGCACCATTAAAACGATCAACACAGCCAGGGGTAATCACTTACAGCAGTGATTTGGTGTGGGCCTTGAAGGCTCTGCAGGTGGGCCTTGAGAGGTCATGAAAAATAAATAAAATATTTTTGAGTATAAAGTTTTGATTGAGATAATAAAATATTTATGATTCATTTAAAAATCAGAACTAATGGCATTTAAATTGTGTTATTCTTAGTTAATCTGACCTAGTTTAATAAGCGTTACGCTGTATTTGGTGACCTGTGACATTAAAGGTTGTGGTGGACCTCAGAACAAATATACAGTATGTATATGCATATGTGTGTGTGACTATAAATATACTACAAAAACACAATAAAAGCAATTAATTAAAAAAGAATAAAAACAACAAAGCAATAAAAAAGATGTCACATAAAAGCAAAGGTTTCATTTTTTCATGCTGACATTTGTTTTTATAAGAGGGTATTTGCCCAACTGGGGTGATAAGAAAGACACTACAAAAGCATTCAGTGGTTCATTCCAGACAAAGCCGCGTTTCCATAATCTCGCGAAAACTCGCGATAACTCCGCGTTCGGCAGCTTTTCCCCACGTCACGTGATGCGGGCAGAACACTCATTGCGGCTTCGTTTCGGTGGACGTTTCGCACGGTAAGAAATGGATGCCTTTTCGAATTGTTTACAAAGATTAATGTCAAAATTGACAGCTATCCCTCACACAGCTGCAGCCGTAAAGCACATAAATACAAAACGAAAGGAAGCACAAGGCAACACAATTTAAAATGTTGTTAAAATATATGCGCACAGTCGTGTCGCGTTTAGTTGTTGCTAACCTAGCTGTGCATGTCGACCAGGTCCCGTTGCCTCCCCCATCCTTCTGTCAACTAGCTCAGGCCCAATGGTAGCTGTTTTTTGTCTCTATTTCATAAATAACCAGCTACAATTAAATGAAAAAATCTCCCCATTCATCGCACGTGTCCCTATGGCAGACATTTAACTTTTTCTTTCAGTGAGTCCAGTCTTCGATGTTTGATTATTTAGCCTAAATGTCACGCTAGCCCGCTACTGCAGTCATCTCAGGCTTTAGCGTAAACGGTTAATATAACTTGTATGCTGCATTTTGTCTGTGCATACTACTGCAGTGTGTTCCTATGTTATAGCTCCATGTTGCTGGGACAGCATCTCAAAGCATGAGCATGGAAATGGTGAAGATAGAGCAAGTCATTGTTGGGAATGAGAGGAGATCCACCACAGCGGAGATCAAGTCTGAGCCTGTGACCGTCCCTCTGCAGTCCTGTAAGATAACATACATGATGTGATCTCATGAATCTAACTCTGACTACTAAAGTCTACAAACGTTGATGCTGTGCAGTTGTGCGTGTCTACTGCGGCTATTACGTTGTAACTAATCACCAACCTGTCATCTCATTATGATGCAGATCAGCATGAGAGCCTGCAGTGTTTTCAGTGCTTCATCACCTTCCCCAACTCAAAAGCCAAGGAGAGACACATGAGGAAGAGTCACCGGGACCAGTACAAACTGCAGCTGCAGCAGGTAGGAAAAAACAGACCAAAAATTAGGGATGCATGATATGGATTTTTTTTTTTTCGATAGAGGCAAACAATAATTACCTGTTTCTCATGGATGATACTGACAATTAACATTTTTGTTTTGTTTTTCAATAAACCCTGTTTATGCACACCTGAGGGTGAGGAAGCCTAAGGTCTAGTGATCAAACTTAATATTCCATGACCCTGACTTAACCAAATCTTTTGAGGAGTTTGACTCCTCAAATGGCCAATGAAGTACACAAATAAACATCACAAATATGCTTTTATAGCCTGTTTATACTTAAGAATTTAAATCAGATGCTTTGACATAATCTATCAGTCAGATATATTATAACCCATATTTATAGGCTTTCATTTCAGTGTTGTAATTTGATATTTATTGTGCATCCCTATTAAAAAGTAATGATACAAACTCAGCAATTCATGTGTAATAAGTGTGATTTTCAACATAAGATTATTTTCATTATTTCCATTATTGAATAATCTGTACATTATTTTGTTGATGTTACTTCATAAAATGAGAAAGTAGTGAAAATGCTTGTTAGAGCTCCTCCATAAAGATGTATTGATGTATCTAGTAGCTTTTTTGTCTGATCAACAATCCCAAAGAATTGCAACAACAGTATGAAGAAGTAGTTTGGATTACAGCCTGACAGTTACTGGATTTTTGTGGTTGATATTAATATTTGAGAAGTAAGAAGAAATCAGATAATATATCGACCAATAGTTTTCATGAAAGAATTGTGACAAAGCTGCATAAATTTGTGTGGGACATTTTACAGGCAAGGCAGGCAGTGCTATTTATAAATTGCCAGAAACAAATCTTTGGCATTGCTGTGTTGCAGTTATGTGTTGCTGTGAATAGTTAGTTCTTGTTTTTGTAATCTATTTTTGACATTTTTTTTGTTTTCTCATCATTTTGCAGGCTAATATTGTCTTCACTTGCTACAAGTGTGACAAGTGCTTCAAATCCTCTGAGGAGCTCAGCCAGCACCAGGCCTCCCACAGCACACAGGAGAAACCCTTCCACTGTGCTTACTGCCGGAAAAACTTCTTTACCTTTACTGAGGTGAGGGTGCGGCAGGCTACATACAAGCCTGTTTTTTGTGTTTAGAAAATGGTAAAATAATTGTTTATTGTCTCTAATGAATGATAAATGTCTTGCAGTTGACCCAACACAAACGACATGAGTGCATAGAGCGACGGTGTCCCTGCAAAGATTGTGGTGCCATGTTCCCCAGTCCTGCACGACTTCGCAACCATCGCGTCCAGGTGCACCCTCAGAGCCCACCAGTGGCCGATGACATCAACACCTACCAGTGCTGCAAATGCAATCGTGGTTTCAAGACAGAAGAAGAGCTCCTGAAGCACCAGGAGAGATTTTCAGATGATCTAAACTGTGACGTTAAACCACAAGGCAAAAAACGTGGCCGTAAACCCAAGTACGCAGCTCAGTTAGAGGTGGTTGATGGCAAGAAGATCAAACAAGAGGAGGAATGCGAAGGATACAATGACTCTACCACAGAGGGGTGCCCCTCCAATGAGCTGCAACCCGAGCTCAAGATTCCTTGTCCCGAAGCAGATTGTGACCTCATATTTCCTTCTGTTGCAGCCCTGCGGGCACACAAGAAGGAGCACAAGGCTCATGCATGCATAGAGTGTGATGAGAGCTACGCTCGACCTGAGCAGCTCAAAGCACACATGGCCAAGGCTCACGGCTCTGGGTTCACCTGCCCCACCTGTGGAAAGACCTTTGCAGAAGAGAGCTACCTAAAGGAACACGAGAACACTCACACTGTGGGAGAGGAGGCAGGAGAACAAAGATAATATCTGGGGAAAAGACTGCAACTTCATCCTACAACATTTAGTAAAATGATTGTCAGAATATTCTCCGTAGTGTAGGTAGAAGATTCATATGTGAATATTTTGGGGTGAGAGTTTTTGAAGCAAGGTTATGCAACACAGTTGAATTATGTAGGTTGTTTCTGGAATGATGCTTTCCAGTTGCTTTTAGAAAGACATCCTACACTTGTGAATAAATCTCACCTGTACATAATTATGAATTCTGTTCACTTTAAGCTCATGTCACGAGGGCCTTTTTGCTGTCCGTATTACCTCTAATGTACCTAAAATGTTTTATATTCACTGTAGAGTAACTAGCTTATTCTCCCTCAAGTGTGGGAGTGTTTTGTATTTAACTGTATTATTTTCTTTTCAGGAAAACTCATAAAAGTGACAGTTACACAGGGAATGTAAGTCCTGAACATAATAAAATCCAGAATCCAATAAATGGGCCACTGTATAGGATTCTGTACAATGGGACTTCAGTGATGTAATATTGGGGCTGTATATTTCTCTGTTCGGAAGTAAATTGTTGCATCAGACAGTGCTTGCATTTCCCTTTTGTCTTTGGTCTTGTTGTCTGTTTGTGTCAGTGTGTGTGTGTATGAACGGGTGAATGAGAGGCAAATGTTAAGTATTTGTTTGCTAAATGCAGATAATTTACCGTTTTACTGGTAAAGCCTGTGGTGGGTGGACAATGTAATGTTTCTGTGTAAACTAGACGTTGAAAATAAGTGTTGTTTTTTTTTTTGACCAAGTCAGAATTTCTACCACTTGCTACAATAGTTACAAAATATTGAATTATATTTTTATTGCATTATTTTTTTTAAGAAGAGGCACAAACAGATAAATATTAACAGCCTACTCTGTCACTATTCTGCAGCTTCATCCCTTATAATTCTGATGAAGATTATGTTTTTGTCCTTTAAAGATTGAAGTACTGTAGAATGACTGTTGTAATTAACAACCATAACTAAATGAAGTCTCAAATGGTTTTTTTGTAGGTGGCTAACTTTGGAATATTTGACTTAATGTTTAACCTAAGATTGATTGCCTTTATAATGTACAATTTTTGTGCAAACACAAAAAGTGAAGATGTTATCAGGTACTCCACTACATTTATATCACAGTTGTAGATACTAGTTAGTTTAAGATTTACATACAAAAGAATAATCTACTGAAAGATACAACCATTGTAGCAAAATGTTACCGTATTTGTTTTGTTATAACATCATAAGCTATTCAATTACTGTTATCTGAAGAAAAAAAAAAATAGATTATTATTATTTACAGTTAATTTCATATTGTGTAAAACAAAAAATATACAGAGCATATGAGGAAGTTTGTGTCTGTCTCCTTCAAAATGACAGAGTGACCCGACTCCTCTGATAGTGTGTGATACTTTAAATTAGTGCCTGTGACGAACATGAATTCAATCAATAAATAGGTCCATCGGTCCATCTATTAAAACTGAAACTGAATCTATCAGCAGAATTTGGTGCATTTGACTGGGGTTCCCCTAGACTCCAATATGTTGGTATTTAAAAAAAAAACAAAAAAACAATAATTAAAACAGAAAACAATTATATGAAGTCATTAGGAACAAAGTCATGGAAATGAGATGACAAAAAGTACCTTTGGGGTCTGTGAGAGTATTGGTTTTACTTAAGTAAATAATCTGAATACTTTCCTTTTTTCTCCTCCAAATCTTTATTTAATCATAATACAAAAAATAGGAAAGCAGTTAACAACAATAAACAAGATGAACAAAGGGCTGCATACATATTTACATTAGTGAAGTTTGTAAGGCAAAGTCCTGGTGACTTTCTGATTTGTCAGTCCTTTTTATTGTTGCTGAATACTGAGTTTGCTTTTGGAGCGTTTGCATTTATAGATATAAAGCTTGCCCTATAAAATTAAAAGATTTAAATTAAAAACATTATATCCATCCAAATATTTTTTCCCATAATAAAAATAACATGTATTTTTTGTAAATCAACCTTAGTCCCACATCACATATGTACGCAAGTCACAAATTCAGTAGATTTCCATGGCCACCTACTCAGAGTTTCAACTTACTCTATTTATTATTATATTCTTATTCGTATTATTACTATTATTCTAGTATTTTCCACAATTTCCATTAAAAAAAAGGAATTATCTAAACATTTACACCTGATACCTTTCTAATACTGTTCTACACAAGCGAAGTCGCCCGGTCTCTCGAACAGGACCGTCCTGGGGCGGAGAAGTTCGTTTTCCCATGATGCACCTGTGCTTCTTTCTATCTCGCGCCTTTGCCTCGGCGCAGTCCATCTTGCCTCTCACACCGCTGCTGTCAGCCTCTGCCAGCGCGCCGTCCGTGTTGTTGTAGTAAATAATGGCGGCATCGGGAGGCGGATTATCAGCTCCCGCTACCGTCGCGGGTTTGGGCCCCCAAGGGGTGGCCCGGGCTCGTTTCCCGGGACGGCCGTGCACGGTTCGCAGCAGGCTGCGGTCGGAGAAACGTATCAGACGCGGAAGGCTGGGCTCGGACGACGGGGAGCTGGCTGCCGGAGGGCCGAGGCCCGTCAACATCGGCCTGGCGTTGAGCGAGGACCCGTCCCTGCTGCGCCTGCTCGGGGCGGCGGAGAAGCACAGGCGGCAGAGAGATGTGGGCTTCGACTCCAGCAACAGTGAGGAGGTGAATAAGCTAACTGTAGCATGTCAGCTAGATGGGTAACAACGCGCTTAATGGAGCACAAACAGACAATTCTTTTAAAAGAATGACATTTAATAGAATTTGTTTGTTAACTACTTACTAAAGTGTTTAAGCTAACGCGCAGCTAGTTAGCGGAACTTAGCTTGCAAACACTAACCCACTGATAAGCATTGTAGCTAGCTGGGTGCCTGCAGGGTATACTTTAAATGGGTGAATATTTCCAGTCGAATTGGTTATGCAGATTGTAGTAATGGATTCTCTGTTTTTAAATTGCCGTATGAATGCTGTAACGCATGTTAAGTTGCAAAATCCATCCATGCACATAGATCAGTGTCTGTCCAGCTGAGTTTTTTTTTGCATGAAAAGACCATTAGGCGGAAACTTTGGCGGTATGGAAACAACCGTGGATGTGTTTTGTTGTGGAAACCGGGAGGAGTCTTTGTTTGTTGATCCCCTCACGCGTTTTGTTGAGTTGAACTTCCCACACTGTGCTGACATCCACACACTGCTAATCTTGTCGTCATTAAAACGTTCAGGTTCGTATTCTCCTCCACGTTGGAGCTGTCAGCTGACTGCTCGGTGTTTTGAACGTCAGGTTAAAGTGGGACGCAACGGGAAGGAAAACACAAACATTGCCTATACGTTAATGTGGACCTACCACCGAAAAATTTTGATCAGCACCTTGCTAAAATCTAAGTTTGCATTGTCTGTGTTTACAAAAATCCATTACTCCAATCATGCACATCCCCCTTTCATTATCCAGATTGATTTAAAGCTTGACTGAAGGAGGAGTCAAATCTTTTTCTTTGTCTGTATTTGTAAGGTCAGTCTATTTTAAAGAGAGAACATGGTTCTCAAGGTTGACTGCTGGCTATGACAGATGTTATACCAGCACAATCACAGTCCTTGCATATGCAAATGATGAGTTATTGCAAAGTGCAGAGTATGATGGATCCACACTAGGGCTGCACGATTAATTGCAGTCACAAGCACAGTATCTAAAATGCAGAACCAGAGGCAAATGGCAATTTTTTGAAAAACAAAAAAATGTATTGGAGAACGGCATTATAATGAAGTATTGTAGTGCTGCATAGATGATGATCTTTTTCTCCAGATGAAAGAAAACATGTTTGTTTGATAGAGACCTCGATAAACATCACATCATCACAATTTTAATATTTTTTTCCCCAGTCAGCATGAAAATTGTAATGCAAAACCGATCATTTCCACTAATTGTATCACAATCACACTTTCAATCAAAATAATTGCAGTATGACTTTTAGCAAACTGTGCAGGCCTCGTCCACTTCCTTGAAATCAAAGCTTGACATGTCTTTACATGTGTGAGAGGGTGCAGGGGCACTGAGCATAAAATCTTGACAGTATTGTAGTGGCGTTGCCTAGGGGGGGTAAGAAAATATTGATGCACTTGAGTATGGCAATATTATGTTTTGTGATACTGTTACTGATTCTTGAAAACACTGTATCATGATATCGTGAGAGATGCAAAGATGATTGGTAGTGGTTCATCTTGTGTTGTGTTTAAACCTCCGACTACCTAATAGTAGTGTTGTTATCTGTCTTCACTGTGCTGCAATAAATCGAATTGTGACACCTGTATTGTGATACACCTCTGTGACAGTTATGACGTCCTGTCATTTAATTTTACTAAGACTAAACCTAATAGCTTTTTTCATGACTAAAAACATTCAAGTGCTGCACAGTTGTTCTTTTTTTCCTATTAATTCCGTTTTAACCTTGTCTTTCTGCTCAGCTGCAGATAAAGATTAGGCTACACTAATATTATTACTATTCTACTATTTATAGAATCAGATTCTAGTCATGGCGGCATTGGATTGTTTTCGACTCCAAACCTTTCCCATAACTCTGAAGAAAGATTGAATAATTTCCACAATTCAGTGTTTATATCTAAATATTCTGCTTCAGTCCATATTTGTTGGTTTTAAGCCTTTTAAAAAAACATTTTCACTGTGGTGAGAGATGGTTTGATCTCCTGCTTGCTGTATGCACCTGAATTAAGAATGTTCTAGCAACAATGTACAGCACCATAAATGACATTCTTGTAGACGTAGCTAATGTTCATCAAAGAAATAAAGAAGAGTAGCTCATTTAATCTGATGAATCATTATATTCAAATTAGGGATTTTCTTTGAGGATTTTTTAAATATGGCGACAGACATCCAAAGTTTCATAGGAAAACATCAATAGAAGTGTAAGAAGAAGACATTCGGTATAGCCCCATATTTTACTTTCACATATTATTCCACATTGACAAAAGCCTAGAAATGCTGTCAGAAAATTAAAACAGTATTGTGTGTAGCCCTGCCTTCATTTTTCACGCACACTGTGAGATGTTTGCTGGTACATAGGTTACAGACGCTCTGTGCACAGCTGTGCTCTAACTGGTAAGAACTGGAGTGCTTCATAATAAGACATAAATATTATACGAGGCGTTGAATCTGCCACGCTGTGAAGAAGCCAGTCTGTTGGATATCATTTACTTCTAAGGTGGACTCTGGTTTTAGCCCCAGCCAGACAGGATGGTAATAATGGTCTAAAGCCAAATTGGATCTGATCATATTATTTAATCTCCAGCGCAGGGGCTTTAGTGTCTGACATCAGTCGGACTTCACTGATGCAATCCCTTTACAGTGGACTGTAACAGAATCGCATGGCTGATGCTAAAGCTTGTGGGTGCTGCTTAACTGGAGTACCACACGTCACTTAGTGCCCCACACACTCCTGGGCTCTGCAGTGCTTTTGAATAGATAATCATTAGGGGAGTTTCATCGCTGACAAATCTAAAGAGTCGTTATTTTGTGCGTGAAGATGGTTATGAGTAATTGAAAGTCAAGCTGAAGTGTGCTTTTGATCTGCTGTGTGTGAAATCTTTACATCTGAGAAATGTGCCTGAAATGAGAGGGTGCTGGAGGCTGACTGTGCTCCAAAGGATCCATTTAAACTTTTGTAGTCAGGAGTTTGAATGTATATTTCCAGTACCTGGCTGTATAAAATGATCATTCTTTCATAGGAGAATTAAGCTGAACTGCACTGACTTTTATTATAGCTTGAGTGCTATTTACAAAAAAATGTATTTCAATATATCTCTCTAAAAAAAATGCAGAGAAATGGTGCACAGTTGGAGAATCTGCTGAGTTATTTCTTATAGTTCACTCAGATTGACTTCAAAATCTGCTTCATTTGGTGCATCAGCACTGTTCTGATGCAACGCTGGAGTAAGAGTTGAGAGCAGTGCTCCGGGGCTGAACCTGATAATACCTGCTAATACCTGATAATCAAGTAATGAACTCAGAAGTGGGTGAGAAATTATTGAAAATTATTTTTTTTGCATAATGCCTGAAGTGGCTTGGTTGAAATTTGAGATGAGCTGCACAAATTTGAGTTGTGCTTCAGTATAATAGCAAGAAGATGACACCCTTGCAGCAGGGATCCCCCCCAACACTCTCCAACACACACACACACACACACATACACACAAACCTTATGGAGCTCAACAGTGACCACCCTCTTTTTCATTGGCTCCAGAAGTGAAATTCCCATTCACTCACGCCACTGGCGTTTTGAAAATCTTCATATAAAGAGTATGTAAATCTCCCTGGTTCCAGAGCCTGGAACGAGGGGGGGTTTACATATCCATGGTAACACTAACAGTAATTTCCACCAATCAGAGACGTTGCTGTTACTCATGGTGTGGGTAGTTTACTACTTTTTCTTAAAACATGGTTGAAATCACACAGACTTGTGGCTTCAACAGGAGCATATTCGAGTGCTTCACAATCTCACAGCTCACGGTCAGCCTACCTCGGACGGTTAGGGCATTATGACTAATAATCCAAATCCTATGTTCAGAATATGAATAGGATTTTCACTTCTGGAACCTCAGTGTTCCAGCATCAAACAAAGTAGTTAATCAGTTTTATTTATATAGCACCAAATTATTATAACGGCAGTTTTTACGTTGAGCAGGTCTAGACTATACTCTTCATAATATTATTTATTCGCAATTTTAATATTAAACTGAAAATCGATTGAAATTAGCTTTGAATTTTAATAATTGAAATCAAAGGCAGAAATGGTCATTCTCCCACTCATTTTTCTTTCCACCGCACGTGTCCAAAGAAAAACAAAACAACACATCAAAGACAACAGCGTAGCATACCAGCTGTCATCATACTTGACACCTTGTAGAATATCTTTTTGAAGAAGAATTGGAAAATATAAATGACAGTTGTCAGTGCATAAAACCAGTGATCTGTTTATCTTCACAAATCAAGACTCAATAGTATATTTTTTTTGGGGGGGGTAAACCATGTAATAAGCAGGATAACGCACAGTGAGCAGGTCATTATCATGAAATAAGCCCCAAACAGGATTATGCAGGACGGGTCTTGTTTACTGTACATTATCCCTTGCATAAACCAACAGGATGATGCAGGACTCTGATGCAAAATGGGGGTCCCTGAAGGGGTTTATTTTTACCACAATGACTTGCTCAATGTGCGTTATCCCTTTATTAAGCAATTAAGCAATAATTTGATACAAAATATTGATTTAAAAATAATTTTATTTACTTAAAAATCATTCCATTGCTTCCACGAAGTCCTCCAGAATCTATGCTCAGAACTGCATCCATAGCAATGGTTTGTTTTTCATAGTAGTCGTCTGCTATTCAGAAATAACTGACCAAAGATCACAGTAATTGACCAATGACAATAAGTATTCACAAAAGCTGGAATTATTTTGGGTTTGTTTTCATGCCTTTTCAGTGATGTTGATAGGTTTTCAATGTAGTGAGTCCCCGGGACCCACAGGTGGTGATTTGAGTGGGTCCCTGGGAAATTCAATGGGTCCCCAATAAAAAAATGTATTTCTTTCTATTTCTTAAATTAGTGTTAAACCAGGGGTGTCAAACTCATTTTGGTTCAGGGGCCACATACAGCCCAGTGGGCCGGACCAGTAAAATTATTTTTTACATTTTTTCTATTACATTACTTTTGCTTTATTTAAGAACAATGGTAATATACAAAAGAGAAAATAAGACCGGTCTCTTTAATGAACAACTATAAATTGCTAAAGTAAAAATACTCAGTGAAGTAACTTTACTTTTACTGTATATTTATGTTTACTGTTTTTACTTTACTTTTTACTAAAGTACAAAGGTAAAAGTAAAGGTAGTAATGTCTGCAGAAACCACAAACAGGATGGAACAAACTGTTTTAACTGAAACAGTCACCAGAATGTTTTGTTAACATTAAAATTGCAACATGTTTCTTCTGGAGCAGGATGCTCCCAGACCCTCTACAGGGGACTGGTTTACCAACATGTCACCTTTTTCTCCACTTTTGAGTTTGCAGGTCTGTATTTAGTAATAAAAAA